>NJDC01003659.1:4585-21761 GCA_002245475.1 Calephelis virginiensis
AAAAAAATAAAAAAAAAATAATAAAAAAAAAAAAAAAATAACTCATAAGCTCTGCGGTTTCACGTAATAGCAGAACATAAAAACACGCACACTTTGGTCATACTTAAAAAATCTCAATTGTAATAAGTAACACTCAATAAGATGTTTATTTCTTTTCAAAGTACGTACCCTCATTATTTAAATTTTTTTTTAATTCGTTGTAAATATTGTGTGAAGCAATGACTTGAGAATTGTGAACTTGTAAGTTTTTTATTTATTCTTGCAAATGAAAAGAAGCCGCGACATACGAAGCCCGAACTGTACGGAGGTTCGTCATAAGTTCCAAATTTGAAGGTTTCAAACATGCATTCGTTCTCTCTCACATGTGAAAGCGTTGTCATGGTGAAGAATAGCATGACACAAGAAACCTTTAAAAATATTACAAAAAACCCGAATCACACATGAATGTCGTTGAATAATATTATAACGTTTGCTAACGTTACATGTATGCTAACCACACTATCACTCTCCTAAAATTTAAGTATACATTTGTGAATTAAAACTATTACAATTTGAAGTAGGTACATCTACTTCGTTTCAGATGTTGAGCAACTGACCGCGAACTGTGAAGTTGTAACCACGTAGAAACCTGAATACTGAGCCTTTGTTGCGGCGTGAACTCTGTTTTACTTTTGATAAATAGTTTATGTTAAAGTAAAGGAAATTATTGGAAACGCTTGGTATATCAAGATATAAAACACATAGCTTCTAAATATGTAGTCCTTCGTCCATATAGTTAGAGTATATTACTGTCCAGTTCCAGTATTTAGGGTACGGTAGTTGGTAAAATTTTTCACGCAATACATGACGTCTCAGATTCGCAACGCATTTTTACAATACAATACAATAACTTTTTATTGTGCACCAAATAAATAGAAATTACAAATACATCAAAAAAACTTAAACGAAGACGAAAAACAAAGGCGGTCTTATCGCCAAGTCAGCGATCTCTTCCAGGCAATCCTAAAGTATGGAACAGGATTTAGGGAGATATTGAACAATGGTACCCTTAAAAATATAAAAGGACATCTGACATTAGAAGTTGTAAATCATCTTAAAAGCAGAAGCTTGTTTTAATTATAGGTATCTGTATTTAAAACAAACAATAAAAGTCAAATGCAAAGAGAATTTAGTACAAAAGGGAGAGGATATGGCAGTTCCGGCGAATGTTGATAGGCAACCACTTGAGCTTAGCACGAAATTGAGAAACGTGATCATATTTTTGCAATGAAAATATGAATCTAATACAAAGTTTCTGAAGACGTTCGAGTTTATTTATTTGCTCAACAGTGAGATTTACGTAACTAGCATTAGCACAATCTATGATTGAAAATAGTGAGGAATCCGCAAGCATAATCTTGGTAGGAATTGGGAGCAAAAAACGAAGACGCTTCAACGAGTTCCAAGCACGAAAAATTTTCCTTCTGAACTCCTGTAGTTGCTTAGTCCAAGAGAGAATATTATCTATAAAAACACCGAGATTCTTAACGGAGTTACTATAAGGGATTATGACATTATTTAATCTACTAACTTGAGCTTACCATGAAATTCGGAAACGTGATCACATTTACGCAATGAAAATATGAATCTAATTCAAAGATTTTGAAGACGTTTGAGTATATTTATTTGCTTTACAGTGAGATTTACGTAGCTAGCTTTGTTTCTCTTTTTTATCTTTAGTGTCTATACGTGAAACGAATTTCTTACCATCAAGAAAGACGTCTCTTTGTTTGTCTGCTAAAAACATTAATCATATTCAAACTTTACGAACTTATTTATAAATAGATAATATATAATTTCTGCATATTCAAACTTTACGAACTTATTTATAACTAGATAATATGTCTAGACAGACATTTGAATACAAAGGTGTGTCGATGAGGTCTTTGAATCAGTACTTAGTTTGAAATACGTGACATTCGTTAAGACTTTGAACACAAGTTTCAGTATCGATATTGTTAATAACTATAATTTGTACTGATTGGGCTGATTTTACACCAAAGCAGAAAGCACATGGACTCTCGCCCTTAGTCCAACAAGCATAAAACTTTTACTTTTTACTTAACTTTTTATCAAATGTCGTATTATAAGTTAATAACACTTATTAAATGTTGACGAATTTTAAATAAATTAAAACAATTTTTTTTTAGAAAAAAAATTTTTTTTCTTTAAAAATATTAACAATGAACTTACAACCTCATTAAACGCAACTTATATGACCATAAAAGCTTGTCGCGCGATTTTATTGCGTAAATAAGGTACCTACTTATTGATTTTTGTAAAATCTGCTAAGATCAAATTAATAAAATTTCAATTTAATTAAATATTGATCATCGCGACAAGCTTTTGTGGTCAAATAAGTTTATTTATTTAACACTTTATTGCACACAAAAACTAAAATACACGAGAAGTTAAAAATGCACAAAAGGCGAGCTTATCTCTAACTAAAGAAATTTCTTCCAGCCAACCGTGTAAAAATCGTGTACAAAAAACAATTAACTATAGCTATACTTAGAGCAAATTAATAAAAATATAATAATAAAGTGTGTAAAAAATAAAACAGATACAATTATAATTATTAAAATATCTTAGTAGGATAATATATGAGTATGTTATTGTGTCAACGATAAGTAATGTTCCTTCAATCTTTTCTTAAAAGTAGGTAAAAAAGGGCTGTCACGAATCACGATAGGATATTTATAATGAGGTTGTAAATTCATAGTTGATATTTTTTAAGAAAACATATTATATTCTTCTTTTAAGAGCATTTAAATAAAAGCTTATTTCAACAAAAAAATGTTTTAATTTATTTCGTACTTTTTAGTTAACGCTGGTTTACTGGCTGGCATTTCTTAGTCAGTTCATTTAATTCCAGGCACAATTGTTGCAAGGTCGTTCGCTGGTTACTTTTGAATAATCCCGTTCTTCAACAAGGATATCTTTTTATCATCTCACCCACTTGTTGAGCATTCTAGAGCTCCATTTTTTATGATATTGAACATACGCATTATACACAGACGTATTTCCTGATGGTAAGAAATTTACGCTATCTAGAGACACCAAACACCGAACGGGAACACGTCAACGACAAACGCTGACGTTATAGCTGTAAGAATAGGTACCAACTAAGGTAGTAACAATCCAAGCGAGCTGATGCGAAACTCTATCACCTACTCAGATGGCACAGTGTTAGTAACGGTAAGCCTGTGCTCGTCTTATGCGAGCTGCCTGACACAGGAAGGCAATTGGTCTATTCTGCAAAGGAGCCCGGACCAACACAGGGGAAAAGTTTTGAAGGGTGAAAGCTTATATACAACAGGGTTCGCCCTATAGCTTATTTCAACCTATAGCTTACTTGAGCCTGACGAAACATAGGTCTGGGTTTGATTTTAGCGTTGTTCTTCTCCTAGAAAGGATGAAGATCAATGCTGCTGACGATTATCCCTCCAAATCACACAAATCAAAGTTAATCAATCGATGTTACTGACGTCACGTATTTTATCATGCATTGTCATCCAAATTAAACGTATATACAAAATTTCAGTTCAATCGGCTGAAAATATCTGCTTCGAAATTGAGTTCAAAAATTCCACCCGAACTAACATACATACATTGCAAATTAAATAAAAGTTTTTAAAATGAGGGCCACATTCTTACTCTGTCTGTCTGTCTGAGTCTGACTTCAATCGATAACTTTGTCACAGACTGAAAATGATTAAGACTAATGTTTGTATCCAGCATAAACAAAAACCGCTAATAAAAAAAGATTTGAATATAATTTTAAGCATAACACAGGATTTTATTGTGTGTGCCCTACCCAGTTAACATTTTCCGCTTTTTTATTGCATTGTGGAAGCCTCAGTGGTCTAGCGGTCCAGCGTCGGACTTGACTTCTTGACGTCCTGGGTTCTATTACCATTCGGGCAACAAAAAAATAGAAAATGTATATACGTAACCGGTCGGCGGAAAAAGCCTAAAGATTTTTTAAATATCTTTTTTAAAGAAATTGTTTATGTAAAGGGTAGTTGATTTTTTTTGATCCCTCACATCGAATTCAGTGTCGTAAATATCTCATAATATTTGAACATTTTTCAATATATATCCGTCAATTTGTTATTACCTTATGTGACGATTTCAAATATTTTTGTGATTATTGTTAATAACAATAGTTGATGATTTTAAAACAACTGGTATGGCAGTACTGTCACGCCAACGGCAGTTGGAAAGAAAATTTAGGAAATGCGCTAGCGTATATAGTAGTCTATGATTTAGGAAGGCACTCTGTTCAGTACAAAGCAAGTTGTGTTATTGTAGGCAATGTTCATTTAATGTGTAATCTGAAGCAGTAAGCAAATAACATACATGTGTGTATATGTGTATAGTCAACGATACTAATACATAGAAATATTTACAATAAATGCCATGCATAGAAATAATAGATTCCAGAATAAAACACCCAGACCCAGAAATACATACATCCAAACATTTATCACACAAATATCTGATCCGTCGGATATCGAATCCGAGCCCTTACGATTATCTGGTGGACTTAGTTGAGTTAACCCCTCGACTAACAATGTGATAATGCTAATGTACTCGTAAATTAACCTGTTACAGTAATCCTATTATTATTAGAAATGCGAAAGCTTTGTCTGTTTGTTACTTTTTCACGCAAAAACTGCTCAACTGATTTTCATGAAATTTGGCACACTTATAGAGTTTAACTTGGATTAACACATAGGATATTTTTAATTTTGAAAAAATGTTCCTATAGGATCATTAGCCACATGGGCAACGTCGCGGGAAACAGCTAGTTCAATATAAAAATGTTTGTTTTTAACCAGATCAGAGTATTATTAGACGAATACTCTATTTTTATTCAGCAAGTTTATTCAGCTAATAATTCTATTGTTGACAGTAATACAGCTTATAAACTGCAACTTGTAATTGCAGTGGGCTACGTGAATAAATTGTTTAGAATTCTCGTCTGACTGTATTTATTAGTATAATAATGCAGCGATATGAATTACTAGATTATCCTAACTTGGACGTTCGTGAACAATGTGAAGTTTTCAAACAATTTTCACCCTATCACCGCATTCAACACGAGAGGCACATCGCTTTCAAGTTGGGAACTTGATGAGAGTACTTCGTTAGGAAGTCTTATTCTCAGTCAGGGGTGACTCCAGAAAGTTTCAGACGTATCAGAATTTTAAGTAGAGCATTTTATCTATTGTGGGACCAGGTTAAACATTTTGCTTTTTAATTTGTGTTTTTTTACAAGTGACTTGTGGCTGTTTGCAAATATGCATATTTGTGAGTTTTTGGCTTAGGAATATGTCAATTCAATCGCTTGTGAGTGGACATTATTCCGAAAGATAAATCATTTCATTACTGACACGAGTTAGTTCTATAGTCCTCTATTTACTAGTATTTTTAATACTGTATTCTTTATTTGGCACATTAACAGCGATGCTGATATTGTCGTGTTTGAATTTGAAGAGTATGAATTGTTGAAATAGGACGTGAAACATGCATACAACTCTTTCGATGGTATGAAACGTACATGGCATAGAGACGAAACTAGCTGTTTCCCCGAACTTCGTTTCGCCTGTTCAGTTTGTATGGGGAAAATTAAATGTTGTTTTTTCCAGTTTCCTCACAACAGTTTAGCCGTTCTTGTGATATAAAAATATTGTATCTAACACCACTTTCTTTTATATACATAGATGGATGTTTTAAGTATCTGATTTCGCTTTTCTTTAAAAGTGTTAAGTCCGTTCTGTAGTTGCACTGCTTTCGCTACTCTTGTTGATAATAAGTAAGAAAGTAAGTATCTTCACGCCCATATCCCCGAGTAGGTAGGCAGAGGCACAACCAGGGCACCCACGACTAGCCGAAGAAGTAAATCCCACAATGTGATAGGTGACAAGCCTATCGCCAACCGGGCACATATCCAATTCCGGGAAACTTATTTTTTAATGAAATTGAAAATATAAGGTCAAATGTGGCCATGTTAAGGTTTGATAAAAAAAATTTTATACAAGCTAGGAAATATGTCTATTATTTTCTATATCGTTTGGCATAAAATATATCTAACTAACATGCTTACATCTAAAATAAGAGATATTTGCAACGCATTTTAAGATAAAGACAAATTTTTAAAACATGGGAAATTAGCCATATTTCCGATAGTTTATATAATATGCCCATACTCTGGCCATATAAACAGTACGTAATGAAACAAAGTATTTCTATTTTAAATAAAATAAATAAAGTATCTTCACGCCCATATCCCCGAAGCGGTAGGCAGAGGCACAACCAGGGCACCCACGACTAGCTGAAGACAGTAAGTCCCACAATGTGATAGGTGGCAAGCCTATTGCCAACCGGGCACAGATCTAATCCCGAGCAACATTTTTGTTTATTAGAAAATTGGAAAAACCAAATTTTCTTTTTGTTGCCCGATCCGGGATTCGAACCCGGGACCTCATGTATTCAAGTCCAACACTTGAACCGCTAGACCATAGAGGCGATAATAAAATAAATAAATTTATTAAAAAGCTTTATTACCTAAATAAAAACTAAAAAAATATAAAATACAAAAAAACACTATATTTTTGGATAGTCACTTTAAACATTGTAGGGATTGAAAATGATTTAGGTAAGTTTTTGATAGACATGAACATAAAATCAAATTGAAATGACAAATAAAAATTTAATTAATCTTCTTTCACCCAACCAAATTTCTCCTTATCTTCTCTGGTATTTCCGTTCTCTGATATTTACTAAATAACGTTTTAAAGTTCGTCTAGGAATGTTACAATTCTTAGAAGCTGAATATATTTCATTTGTCTAATCTGTACTGCTGTTATTCCTAGCTAATTTCATGTCAGCCTCACTCGAATTTCCTTGCAAACCCATTTTAGTGTAACGCGGTGCTATGATCTAAAACAAAATAAAGAACAAAATTTTATTATCACATTGTCATTACAAAAATCAACTAAATTTTCATTAACACATTAACTAGAGATACCATAGAGTATTATACAACAGACACACAACAGTAATAACTAATACACAGCTATATAAACCCAATACTTACCAAATATAATTTTGTAGTGCAATGTGACTTTTCCTGTCACGCGACCTTATCGAGCTGGCGAGGGACATGTGGTAGAAGAAGAGTGTTCCGTCCTTACAGCACGCATAGTCCTTCTTTCTCACGCGTACGTTGCATGTAGGATTGCAAAAGTTAGGAAAATAATAGGTAGTGGCCATATTAATCGGATGGCCATATTTGACCTTACATTTTTTCTTCTTTTTTTTGCCTTCCGTCCAGGGGATCAAACCCGAGACCTCAAGAAGTCAAGTCCGACGCCGGACCGCTAGATCTCAGAAACGATACTTGTTGGTAATAATCCATCTCACCTACGCTTAGTTATTATAACTGCAAGGCACATACAAATATTTCATTCTACACAAAGAAACCGATCCAACACGGGGAAAAACTGATGTACTCGTACTTATCACATCTTTACGCGAAAACATTCTGATATATTGCAGTACTAAATGTATAGAAGTAGTTCACTCTTAATGTTTAACCAACAATTTTCACTTCGTCACAATGTTTATCACGGGAGGCACATCGTTCGAGTTGGGAACTTAATACGAGTACTTCGTTAGGAAATCTTATTCTCATTCAGTGCGGGCGACTGCTGTGAAAGTTTCGGCCGCGTCTAAATTTCAAGTAGAACCGTTACTGTCATTATAGGAAAATGTTAAAAGTTGAGATATTTCGCTCAACTTTGGCAAGTTTTCAATATTTTGACCGCCCTGTTAGTTGAGAGGTAAGCGCACTAGTATAAAGCCAACGATCAAACGCGAGGCTCGGGTTTGACTACCGATTGGGACAGTTATTTGTACGAATAATATCTAGATTGTGTTTCTTGGTTTGGTTGCCAATAACATTTATTTTGATATGTTTCTTAGTATTTTTATTTATTAGTAAGTATCTTTATTTGACCAGTTAATTATATTTTTGTCGCGTGTTTTTTTTTTTATTTTGACAATTCAAACATTAAAGTATCTTAATTCTGGTGACTTTTTATCACCTATTTCAAGGAGTTTGTCATTGGTAGGGAAAATAAATAACGAAAAAAGTTTTCAAAACTATTATTTTCACGCCGTTAAAATTACCTTGTCCCCGCAAAAGTACCTTAGCTATTTGACACGTAAAGTTTGCATGAATGTTGGTTTCATGAAACTTACTTCATCTTTAAAGAAGTGGCATACCTTAGTCTTTGCTTATTAAAGATAATCGAGATATCATATATGAAGAGATTGGTTTAGTTTTTTTTTTTGTTTTGGAGCTTTTCAACTAACTTGCAGTAGTTGATACGGACATGTCCTGTCATATTTTGTTCATATGTACCTTCTTCTGAAAACAACTAACACTATGAAACAGTATAATCATACTTGATCCACCCGTTCACGGGTGACGCGAATATCAAGAGATAGGGATTCATTTTTATATATAACATGTCGTCAAGATAAAGGGCAAGACAAAAATGTAAGCATTATCAACTAACACTTAAAATCCACTTGTCAGATCATGACAAATTTAATATGCGATCACCTCGAGATTATAAAAAATCTTTCTAAAAAACAAAAAAAAACCTTATAGTCCCAAAAAAAAAAGACTTTTTTGAGATTGGATTGAAAAATCTTTACACAGTATTTGTTTATTTACTATCGTTTTAAAATAATTTTAATATGTGTTGGTCCAGGCTCTTTTGTCGAATAGACCATCTGCCTTCCTTGCTAGGCAGCTCGTAAAAGACGGTGTTAGTGACGGTGAGCCTATCTCACCGTCACTAACACCGTGACATCTGACTAGGTGGTAGAGTTTCGCAGCGACTCGCCCGGATTGGTACCACCGCCTTACCTATTCCTACCGCCATAACGTCATGACGTGTTCCGGTTCGGAGGGTAAGGTAGCCGGTAAACTTACTTTTGCTCGAGGCCTAACATCCTGGCCTTAGGTTGGCAACGCACCATTACCACACTTGGTGTCTCTAGGCGGCGTGAATTTCTTTCCATCGCAGGAAATCCGTCTGCTTGTTGCCTTCCAATATCATAAAAAAAAAAAATTGAGGAAAGTCACACTATAATTTCTACGTATTAAAGTGGACACATCTTACCTACTTAAAATGCTTGTAAATCACAAAGAAGATATATTTTTCTTCACAACAACAACAACACTACATCACTTACAAAAAACATGTAAAAAATTATACATTTAATTACCTAAATAAGGCAACTTCTGCTATTAACGACCTATAAAGAAACTGCAGGTTACATTGACTCATTTAACTGATTCTATATCTTTTCTTTTCAGAAAGATTACATACCCCGTGTTGGTCTGAGCTCCTTTGCAGAATAGACCATCTGCCTTTTTGCCAGGCATCTGGTAAAAGGTGAGCAAAGGTTTTCCGTCACTAGCACCGTGACATCCTCCTAGAAAGTAAAGTTTCGCAACGACTCGGCTGGATTGGTACCATCGCCTTACCTATTCCTGTCGCAATTACGTCAATGCTTGCCGTTGACGAGTTCTGATTTGGAAGGTAATTTAGCCGGTAAACTTATTTTAGCTCTAGGCCTAAGATGTCTTCCTCAGGAAGGCAACGCACCATTACCACATTTGGTATCTCTAGGCTGTGTGAATTTCTTACCATCAGGAAATCCGTCTGTAAAAAAATATCTTATATCTTTAGAAAGAAGAAAAAAAATGGATCGGTTACTCCAGTAGATTTTTGATAGGTTGCCTAATAAAGCGTTTCCTTGACACCCACTCATATTCCAAAATTTGTTCACTGAATCTCCTCATTTTCATAGTACAATACGTACCAAGTACTACTGTGAATAATAAGGAAAGCTGTTTAAAAATTGTATTCCCTACATCACTTCATTTTTCATATAACAGAAGGCTTTAAGAAATAATATTATTAATATATAATGGAATTTTTGCCAATGGAACGATTGTGTTGTTTAAAGAAAATATCAAGCACCCCACACTTTTACTCTGGATTATTTTTTTTGTTAATAACTTAAATTTATACTTTAATAACTTAAATTTTATTGTGAGGTGATTCAGTATAATTGATTGTTCGTTCTTCTACTACTGTAATATAAAACATTTCTTTATTAAAATTCATCTTCTAGTTTTTAGTTGGATTAGCAATAAAAGCGTGTTTTTTTAGCTTTTTTAAACTATTATTTATTTTATACCTTTTAGTCTTTGCTAATGGTATATTTTAAACATTTATTTCAAAAAGACGAATGAGCTCGCATCCTCTCCATTTCTGCCAGTGCGTCTGTATTGCATGGTGTCTAACCTATCAGCTTAGAACAACCTAGCTTTCCAATCTGGATATCACTAAGTGATTTTACTCGACTTCGACATTTCGAGGCGCCACATATTCCTGTCCATCCGCAAAAGTACGGGACCCTTAGTACACCACGCGGTCGTGGTCTACCATACGGCCTTGCATCTTGGGCACGGTAGATGCTCAACTTAAAACACTGGGTGCATGCGCCTTTCCACCGTACCGTAGTTGTACTTGGCCGGGAATTTTATGTTTATAGACTAAATTAGGAGCTCGCCGTTGTTACCGAAATTACTATGACACGATCATCCAACATGAAGTTTCAGCTCAAATCTTCCGGCTAGATCATCAGAACAACTCGATAGTACCACATTATTATATTCAGACCTTGAAATCTAATCGTGGTCAAAGTTCATTACAATACCTTTCTAACAAAACCAAACACGGCTATGATACGATATTCCATCATGGAAAGCTAGTGCCTATCTTCCGGCTTCATCATCAGATCTTGAAACCTATCGTGGAATCGTGGTCAAAGTTCATTACAAAACTTTTCTAACAAGTCCAAACATGGCTATCATACGATACTCTATCATGGAAATCTAGTGTCTATCTTTCGGCTTCATCATCAGACCTTAAAACCTAATCATTGTCAACGTTCATTACAAGACCTTTCTAACAAGCTCAAACACGGCTATGATACGATCATCTATCATGAAGTTCTTTCATATCTTCCGGTTCCATCATCAGACCAGCTCGACTGTACCATATTATTGTATTGTCATCGACCCTTGATACGCGTGCAAAGTTTAAAATTTATCAGGCTTCTCCAAACTGCTAAAAATTGAGCTCAAAGATTCCGTAACATATATACATACTTGTATATAGTATGTATGTATATACATAATATATAAAGCGTATTAAAAATAAACAGTTCTAGTGTACAAAGTACTACTGTGAATAATTAGGAAAGCTGTTTAAAAATTGTATTCACTACATTACTTCATTTTTCATGTAACAGAAGGCTTTAAGAAAAAAAACGGTTCTAGTATACAAACAAAATACTACTGATTGTATTCACTACATCACTTCATTTTTCATATAAAAGAAGGCTTTAAGAAATAAAAAAAACGCTTCTAGTGTACATACAAAGTACTACTGTGAGTAATAAGGAAAGCTGTCTAAAAATTGTATTCACTACATCAATATTTTTCATATAACAGAAGACTTTAAGAAATAAAAAAAATGTTTCTAATGTACATACAAAGTACTACTGTGAATAATTAGGAAAGCTGTTTAAAAATTGTATTCACTACATCACTTCATTTTTCATATAAAAGAAGGCTTTAAGAAATAAAAAAACGGTTCTAGTGTACATACAAAGTACTAATGTGAGTAGTAAGGAAAGCTGTCTAAAAATTGTATTCACTACATCACTTTATTTTTCATATAACAGAAGACTTTAAGAAATAAAAAAAATGGTTCTAGTGTACATATAAAGTACTACTGTGAATAATAAGGAAAGCTGTCTAAAAACTGTATTCACTACATTACTTCATTTTTCATGTAACAGAAGGCTTTAAGAAATAAAAATAAAAAATAAACGGTTCTAGTGTACATAAAAAGTATTACTGTGAATAATAGGGAAAGCAGTCTAAAAATCACGATCACTTAATATGTAAATTCCTGTCCTTTTCTTCCTCTTTTCCTCTCTACAAATAAGGTATTTAAGTGTCAAAATGTGAAAATAGCTTCATCACATTTAACATAATACCAAAATTTTACATAAAGTGGACTAGTCAGTTAGAATTAAATTTTATTGAAGGAATGTACTTTGCATAATACAAAAGTGTACCCGAAATATTGCGTCAGATTTGCATTTGAAAACAAAGTATACTTTCAACTGGAATAGGTTTAATTTCATTTTAAATTACCATATTATCAATTACCATAAAACCGAATTTGTATGAAAACTAGATATTGCCCGCGGTTACTCCCATACATAAAAAATATTACCATGGGATTTGGGATAAAAAATAGCCAATCGTGGTAAATCTGCTGAGTATAGGTACACCCGTGGCTTGTGAATTTAGTAGCTTCATACTTTTGGCGCTTATTTGGCACTTAATATTTACGTACAGGGTCTTCAGAAGAATATGAAGTTGTGACAAAAATATTGTAGCGTAAATCGGCTTTAACGCTAGACAAAAAATGACTAAAGTCAATAGGTGGCTACAGGGAGATATTTTAAGAGGTATGAGGTGAGAGTAAGAGCATCAGGTAGAAGGATGTCAAACTTCGGTCGTCTACAGAGGAGCAAGTAAACGTGCGTCACAAATCCTTAATCCAGGGTCGCTCAGGCAACGCGAGTCGCTGGCACGGTTCCTCGGCTTACTTCTGGTCTTAGACGAAGGTTCTTCGTTCAACATCTTACGTAGACTATCACATTCACTCTAGTTTGTAAATATGAGGTGTGCGCACGCAAAACATGCTAGATATTGATGCAATGCTCGCGGGGGTTTGTTCGCGACTGTTTGTTTGTCCATTCAGTTCAAAGTCGACCGGTCGATGTCCGGTTGAATAAGCAAGCTACTTACTCTCTATTTTCGAACAAATATAATACCTACAATATAAACTAAAAAGCGAAAAGTGCTGTCATATTTTTGTAGTAAGCTGCGATTTTACTGTAGAGACAATGAATTTTATGAACTTTACTTAACATATCCAATCTATTATTTACACAAAATATTACAATTCATTTGTCAAAGGGTGAGGTACGTTTAACATTTTTGTATTTCAAGATGAGTAAGCAATTTTTATAACACTTAGCCATAAATTAATCTCGTTTTCAGGGTTCCGTAACCAAAGGGTTAAAACGGAACTATTACTAACCCTCCGGTGTCTGTCTGTTTGTCTCTAAGCTGTATCTCATTAACCGTGATAGCTAGAAAGCTGAAATTTTCATAAATTATGTATTTCCGTGGCCGCTATAACAACAAATACTAAAAATTAAAAAAAATATTAAGGGGGGACCCCCACATATTATATACGCGATTTTTGTATTTTTTAGCTCAATATTATATAAAACGGTACGAGGTACAAGTTTCGAATTATCACAAAATATTTACTTGTATATTAACTTTTAAAATAAATGTTTTAATAACAATAAATTAACTCCCATACAACAAACGTAATTTTTAAAAGATAGATGATAGAACGGAACCCTTCGTGTGTGAGTCCGACTGACCGGTTCTTATATAATAAACCTCACTAAAACAAACGACTTAGTATAACGAATATTGTCTAATTTTGTTCAGCTTCATTACATCAAGGTTACACTATACATACAAAAGCTTTAGAAGTAATTATACGAAACCTGAATAGTGTGGTTTGCTATAAATCTGAACTCTCGCTAGAGTAATTGGATTGTTGCTTGTAAGCAGTATAAAGCTAACATCTTGTTAATTTAATTATTTTGTTTACCTTGCCTTAGTAGCCCGAGGAGTAGTTTGTATAAAGTGGCGACTTTTCAAGAACGATTACAGATAAATATTCAGGATATCTTGCCACAGAGTGCAAGGTTGTACAATTGAAAAACTCAAGTTTTGGTGATAGTTTTGTTGCAAACTCACTCAAATAATTTATCTTTGTCTTCTTTCAACAATAGTAATAGAAAAAGACAAAACATGCATAATGCTGTCAGAGTAGTTTGTTCATGACATTTCTACATATTTTTAATATATTCCTCGGAAAAGTTTGAATAAAAACGTCACAAATTCACATGTCCGGACTAAACTGACATGACTAAAATGTTCCATCTCTTTTGTTTTTGTTTCGTTTGAGAAAGATGTATCTAAAATAAGTTCAGCTTGTTAACAGTAAAACTACCTTTACTGCGTTTACTTTTAAACGAATTCCAAAAACAGAAAAAAATACTAATTTTTACAATATTTTCTTTAATAACTAGAACAGTTCTATTTACTAAATGTAAAATGGTGCTTTTATTGTTGAAGATGCTGTCTGTTTAGTCTTTTTTTTTTACATTGTTGCATGTGTACACTTATCAAATTTATTCATTAATTTTTATTGAATAAAAGTGTTATTTCTTCTCTAAAGTCTAAGGTATTTCGGTGGTGAAATTCAAAAATGATATTCAGATGCTGACGTAGAAACGGAAATTCTGTACATATTTATAATACGAGTAAAACTAAGTGTTATGGGAAATTTTTATTAAATATAAACTAAAATGATATAATGTATAACTATACAAGTTAAACATATTTTTATTAACATCAAGTTTAACGAACTTTCCCATGTAATATTTCCTAACAGACTCAACGAGGAATTAAAGAAAATAATGGTTATTTTTCAAAAGTTTTGAGGTTAGGTTTTAATGCGTCTGCGATATCTTTGGTGCTGCTTAATATCGTGTTGCAGTGATTACCATCAAATGACCCATTAATCTCCTTTTGATCTTAAAACTATATCAATTTCCATAAGTCTTTGAGTTCAATGAAACACACTTTATCCTACTAATATTATAATTTCCAAAGTTTGTGAATATTTATTTATGTGTGAATGTTTATTACTCTTTCACGCTCGAAAGGCAGAACGGATTTGTCTGAAATTTAGAACACAGATAGACTGTGATCGGGATTGATCACACAACGGGTTCCTATGAAAACGCGAGCGAAGCCACAGGCAACAGCTAGTAAAGTAGAATTAAAACCATTTACGTTTTGATGAAATTTAAAAAAGATTAATTTCAAGTCACTTGCTTTTAAACTCTTAAGATAAATTTTTAGGCTAGAATTCAGAAGCTCAATTATAAGTCGGTTGAACGTACATTGAATAGTTCAGTAGTTTAAACATGATTTTCGATACCTAGCGTTTATTTCTTATATTTTTGGTGGCAAAGAGCCACTTTAAATCAGCAATAGAACACGTAGTTCTAAACCTCAGCCAACTGGATATTTAGCGGACATTTTGCAAAGCTCACTGGAGAAGGTCGAGAACGCAATAAAATCATATTAATATTCCGAAAGCATTTCCTCAGAAGTTCGACCTAGTTTGTATTAGGTGTATTATTGCAAGAACTGTTCTTTGCCTCTCTAGTCTAGTCTAGAGGACTGGTGTTAGACTTGAGTTCATGAGATCGCGGGTTCGACCCTCTGGTAGAGCAACAAAAACATTTTTTTAAATAGAAAATAAAATTACTCGTGATTGGACAAATGATGCCTGTTTGACGATAGGCTTGCCATCTATTACATTGAGGGCCTTAGTGTCTATGACTAGTCGTGGGTACCCTGGTTGCGCCTCTGCCTAACTTTTTGCAGTTATGGGTGGGACGGATAGTGTGTCTCCTCAAATGTAGCAAATATTATGACAATAGTTATCAACAGTATCATATTTTAATTACGAAAGTATGTTTGTCTAACTGTCAGACTGTCCGTCTGATGCTCTTTCACCGCTATATCATCATCATCACCATCACCATATTCAGCCGGAGGACGTCCACTGCTGGACATAGGCCTCCCCCAAAAGCGCCGCAAGTCACGGTCATCAGCCGCTTGTATCCAGCGACTCCCCGCGATTTTGACCAGGTCGGTTATACTCTCGTTCTCTTGCGGGTCACCGAATCACGGATCATATCTCGCAGAGAAACACTGAGCATAGCTTTCTCCATAGCACGCTGAACGACTCTGAGCTTGTTTAAGTCTCAGTTCTATATGTATTCACCGGTAACACACACTGGTCGAAAACTTTGGACTTTAAGCTCTGCGGTAATTTGGACAAGAAGCCTTTAGCTTCTCGAACGCTGCCCATCCGAGTTAAATTCGGCTGTCGACATCTTTCTTGAAGTTGGATTTATCGTTATACCGCTAAACCAATTTTGTTGAAGTTAGATATGCATATAGACTTTTTTCAACTTTATTCTTTACGAAGGCTAGTTTAAAATCTTTTTTTTTTAACTTGCAATGTATTTTGTTGCAACTTTGCTTGTTCGGGTGCAATCTTTGAACTCAGTTTTGAAGTAGATATCTTCAACCGATTGAGCTAAAATTTTGTCTACACATTTAGTTTGGATGATATGCTCGACAAGGTACGTGACGTAATTCTAAATCCAATATGGCGGTCTATCCAAGATGGTGGGATAGTTATTTATAATGCTCTTCTACAATAAGGCTATCAAATAAAGGAGCTCATTGAGAGCAACTCGAGTGACGTCATTCTAAATCCAATATGGTGGGCCATCCAAGATGGAATAGTTATTTTTAATGCACTTCTACAAAATGGGTATCAAATGGAAGGGATTACAGAAAATAATAAGAAAATGTTTGAAATTAATCGGCAAACGACCTTGCAACAATAATGCGTTTAACAAGATAACCAGACTGGCAAACCTAGCCAGCTATAATTAAAAAGTAAAAAATAAATCAATAGCAAATTTTTTTTATTCTAACGCTCTAGGAAGAAAGATTTTTTTCTTTAAAGATATTAACTATAAACTTATAACCTCATTATACACAAATTATGTGACCCTAAAAGCTTGTCGCAATGATCAATATTTAATTAAATTGAAATTGTATTAATTTGAAAACAACAGATTTTAGAAAATATAGTAAGTGCTATTTTATTTACAAAAGAAAATTATGCGACAAACTTTTATGATCATATATGTTATGTGTAATGAGGTTGTAAGTTCATAGACAATTAAAAAAAAAATTTTTTTAGAGCGTTCAAATAAA
>NJDC01003659.1:32123-42406 GCA_002245475.1 Calephelis virginiensis
GTTATGGTTCGTTGATTACCCAAAGTTAGTACATTACACGTCCTGTTCATTGAGTGTACCGTATACCCTGTCATACAGACTAGATCATACAAGTGGTGAGCTCTGAAGTTACGACAGCAGAAAATGATGTAACAGTAAAATCAAAACTGGCGATTTGTCGCAAAATCCCATCTACTTATTTATGTTCACGATGTTTATGGGAAAACTGACTTTTATTTATTTATTTCACATGGAAGACCAACAGCAAATTGTATAATTTAAATATTAATAGAAAGAAAAAAACAGTAAGCCAACTACAGGTCCTCACTTATAGACACATCTTAAACATTAATATATAAATGTTAACACTCCACCATGATACACGAAACATATCGAATACCAGAAAACAAATAATGGTTAACAGACAACTTAAAATGAAAAAAGAAACAGAGTGAGAATAATTATAAAAAACAATTCAAATTAATTGATCACTGCAAAAAGTAATTGTTGCTGTAGCATCGCCTTGCTTTAGGAAATTTGATTATAAATGGATCAATATCTAGATTTTTGCATAAACGATTGAAAGACCTGCTCGCTCTTATTAGGTATGAGTTTTGTCTATATCGCACCATTACCACCTTTGTTGTCTCTAGGCGGCGTGAATTTCTTAGCATCAGGAAGTCCCATCTGCTTGTTTGCCTTTAAATGTCATAAAAAACATAAAATCACAGAAATCTGCTACAGTAGCAAAATCAAAACCACGTTGCCGACAAGTCGGTAATAAGTAAGCTCTTTTCTTGAACGTTTCTAATTTGTGACTCGTTCCATTTAAGGAGACCCTTTCAGATTCTTTGAATCAAACAAAAAATTCAAATTTTGCTTTTGTAAGTCAGAATGTAAATTGTACTTTTTCAGATAAAAACTTTGAATTCTTTAAGCGTAACAAACGAGGGCACCGAAATAAGCGTAAAACGACAACTGGTGAACGAGTTACATGAAGTTCAAGGTCTATTTCGTGGTCCATTGTTTTTAAGACTGTTGATGTTTTGTTCTATGACTTTTGTTTGTTTATCAGCGTAAGTTTCAAGAGTTTAATATTATTCCTTATATCATTACATTTATTCTAGTGTTAAGTTATTAGGTTCTACCAAAAGCTAATGAACAGTGTATACAAAGGTTTCTTATTGAAGGGCTCAGAGACTGCAATAAGAAATGATAATCTGCATCGAAAACATAGAGTAATCTTTGTCAGTGAGGTTATTAAAAGGAGCAAAAGCTCATCAAGTAAGACTTGACCATCTTGTGAGTGTGTGTTCCTTGAGAATGATGCGAAGGGAATAGCCGTATGAATCAATATATTGTTGTATACCTAGTGCCAAAATCTAGTGATAGTGTTTTTAATTCATATTACTAGTAACTTTCCCCTATTAAGTAGGATTTATAAATATTTAGAGACAATAGAGGAAGTAGGGGAGATATAAAGAAAGGTTCTTGACTTGACCAAATTGGTTTATTAGAAGTTAGGTCATAATTAGTGTAAGCCTCTGAAACCTATAGTTTTTTGTCTAAATACAGAAACGGAAAGTGTAACTTACTTAACATGTCCATCAGCAAAACAAAAATGCTGAACGGATTTTCACCCAAGTAACGGAAATTTCAACCCTAGTAATTAAAACTGAAATTTCCAAAAATAGGAGATAAAATTTGTGGGCTAATTTCAAGTCTGTTCACAAGTATTTTTTACATTATGAAATAGTAAACAAGACCTAGACACCGTGAATCCGGTGCATTGAGGTATTACGGTCGGGTTTTTAGAACTCGTGTCAAAGTTTACTATATTTCCTATCCTATAGCATGAAACATTATTCTTTCAAATAAAGTTAGGTTGACTGGTAGAGAATGCCATGCATTTCATTAAGTTCACTTTTGGACACTATAGTGCATGAATTTTGAATAAATAAATAAAGTAACAATGGAGAACACTGCTACGACAGGTGGCTATAAATAACACACGTTTTTTGTAGTAAACACTTGTACTTATCCACTATACACTTTATTTAATACGTTTGGTTACTCTTTAGCCAACCTGTTTCACTTTTTACAGCATCATCATTGATTTGTAACTATAGATAAGCTATGGAAAAGGTGAATGTCCCCAACCGGATAATTTTGCTCGGTAAGTATCAATAGACAAGGCGGATGTCCCAACTCCCAAACCCGATGATTTTGCTCCGTAGCGCACATCAAGTGACGTTTATAAAATTTGAAAATGTTAAGCTAATTTCGTAATAACTTGCTTTTTTCCAGTTACATGTCTCTTAGATTATGGTATCCACAGCTCTCAACGATAATAGAAAACTATCATGTGACACATGAAAGTAATGCCCAATTTTGTCAAATGATTGACCATTACAGAGAAACTCTGTCCAATGTTTCATTGACAATAACTAATACGAACAAAGTCTGCGTTCCGGTACGTATTATATATCTTTTTTAAAAGTACTAGTAGAAGCGACGAATTTCGCATCGCTTGACTTTAAAGGATACTTTGATCAGTTTGTATGAATTAAATCATTGTTTTTCCCCTTTTCTCTGCAATGTTTTTGAAGTGAAATCTCCTTTTGCGGCGTTGCGCATTTTTTTCGGAATAAGTAAAAACTTCTAAACTTGCGTCAGGACAAGTGACTCGATCGAAAATTCGTAAGACGGCGAAGACCGCTTGCGCGAATAAGACAGTGCAGGGCGCGCTTGCGTGAATGTTCATATTGTTATGTTTGTGTACGATAGCGGAATAAATGTATATTGTATTCTACCATTAATAATAGTACTTTCATAATGATAAATTAATTCGTGCAAAATTATTCCATAACCATTCCAAATAATCAAAAAAGCACAACGTTAATATTCAAGTTTTCACTTCTGCCGGCACTCCCGGAGTGCAATCCGTCGTTTTTTTCAAAAGAACCATCTCCTAACTATAACTAACACAACAAAAAAATGTTTAGTTATATTGGCCCATCCGTTAAGGCCTGATGTGATGACCATACGAAATGGGGATTAACTTTTATATAGACTAATAATAATTGATCCAGCGAACTTGGTTTCAGCAGTTTAGTTTGTATGGGAAAAATAAAATTACTGTTTTTGTATCACATGTGGGAATACTACCAATGTTTTCCCGACATTTCAGTTCTGAGTACTATGCTCTTTTTATGAGATGCCGTTATGTCTCTTTGGAAATATTAGTAACTGGTACGATAAACATTCGTTCGAATTTATTATCTTCGGAATTACTACAAATACATATATAGGGTAACTTTGAAAGGAATGGCAATATTTTAAATGTAAGGGGGTACAAGCTTAAATCGTAATGCATTTTAAATAATATTGCTGAATTGTAATGTTTTTTGTGACGCTTTGTCGTGCCTAGTACGAGTTACGGCGTCACCAGCATGCAAATACGACTGCGGTCGGTGAGAATCAGTTTTATGCTTTGTTTACGTTATAACCATGCATCTTGTATTTTGCGTCGGATATAAGTTATAAATTGTTATCTTTTTTCATAGATCGAATGTGTAGTCAATTCCAAACCGTTTTTCAAAATTTGGCTGGTGCTTTAAATGTGTCCCTGTATATACAGTGTGAATAACATACCCCTAAATATACTATCATACAACGTTCCCGAAAATGCTCAGTCTACTTCTCAAGTTATGCTCCTCACTGCTGAGGATCGTCGTGTTTATTTAATACATACATATACTTTTGTGAACAATTTTGCGCCACTTAATTTGGTCTTTGGCAACGTATACCAGCAGCGCTATCTTCAGGAAAAAAAACTCTGATAACAATATGTTACGGGTAACGGCATTCTGTTCTAAAATTTCAGCAATTTTTGAGTTATTAATAAACTATGAAATATTAATTTTAATAGTCCCCAAGATTTACAAAAATGTGTACCTCGAGCTTTCAAGGTCAATGGTTCGGGTATCATTGTAGTAAGGTTTTTTACATTTGCAACTGTTTGGTTTACCATAACCAGGTTTAACCAAAGTTTGACTTGGGCCAACAATTTGTATATGTCGGAGCGAAAACACATCGTATCTACTGGCCGATACATGAGCCACCGGGCGAGTAGCCCGGGAGCGTACAACTTGTGGGCGTTTGGCTACTAAAGAACTTAGAAATATCAGAACAAAGCCGTTACACGTGATCCACTCGATCCTGATGTCCACACGCTATCATTCATTACTCTCGCACTAAGGAGTAGCGTATGCCTTTCCGTTGCCAAAAAAACCATCGTGAACATAAGAATAAGCATTCCACTATGACAACAAAAGTAAACCCCCGAAGGGGAAGGGGAGCTCCACCCCGCTCTTTCCGCGTGAGTGCCAACCAAATAATGCACCCCCCGGATGACCCATAACCCGGGCCCTAGATCATAATTGTATTAACAATTACGATGTAGAATTATCTCTTTGCCATCCTATGACAGGGAGAGACCTATTACCAGTGGCGACGTCCGTACTAGACAGCGGTCCGAACACTGTAAGGCGTTCACAAAGAATGCCTCACGAAGCATGCTCGCTTTGACTTATATAGCCGTAGCAGCCGATAAACAAGCTGATAAGACAACACCTGCAAGCGCTACTGCACGTGGTGTTTACTTGAAGCCTTTGAATGCCAATCTATATTGCGCTAGTTGCTACGTCAACTATACTAATAACCACAGTATCTAAGCCACGCATACGACCTTGCGACATATATAAATCACCATCATAATTTAGTAACAAGCCACCTTTACTGTTTAACTAAAAGCCACCTTGAAAACTTGGTGAAAGATAAAAATTCTTTATTCGGTACCTACTAAATCTCCAAATCCAAGAAGCATCAATAAGGACGGCATCATCAAATTCTTTTTTTGACCATAAGCTTGAACTTTGAACTTCCCTACATTTAAATAAATTAAAAGAGACGGGAAATTGATTATGGACACGGGGTATTTATTTATAGGGCCACCAACCAAACGCAACCTATTTGTAAAAGTTATCATCGAAATAATATGCAGGAATTAATAACAGGAATTGTAACTTATATACATTTGATCAATATCCTCCTAGCGGTTTATGAGTTACTAGTGGTCGCCCATTGGTTGAAATTCGACAATAATAGATTTTAATATCTTGTTATTATTAACGCCATCTTCATTTCTCAAGACCAACTACTTTGTTTCTAAACTTTTTAGTGCGCCATCTATGATCTTTTATCGTTATCATCAATATATTTGTTTGTGTGTGTCATATGAATGGTAGTGTATGTAATGTTTTATTTATTGATTTAATGTACCTCATTAGCATTATTATTGCAAAATATGAGGGTTCTGCACTTTTCCTACACATAAACTATAATTTACCTAATCATATATTAAAAAGATTAAAAGATTAGTCCGGGCATGTCAAATCATAATGTTTTTTATCAACTTTTTCCGAGTGATAGATTAAACGTCTGTAAGAATGAAGTTTACGGACTAATTTGACAGCATTAAAAGTATTTGTGCTTTTCTATTACTCTCGTCGAAAGAAGATGGTGATAATTTATAATTAGTTTAGCAAGTGCGTAACAAAATTACCTTCAATCTGCATTAATATTTTCAGGAAAAATATGTTACTAACCATGAACTTGAAAAGTCTAAAGACTTGGTTTTATTTTGCAGCAATTAAGTGGAACTGAAACCTATCTTAATGCCACCATATTAGGACTTGTTTCTCTGGTATTCATGGGTATCTGCAGTTTATTAGTAGACTATGCAGGTCAGAAGCTCCTCATGTTCGCAATTTTAATTCTCTGCTCAGCGTGTTCTACATCGTTGTATTGGACATCGTCTTCGCTGCAAATAACCATATTGCTATCGGCTACATGTGGGTTTTTGCAGACAGCTTTGAACCTTCAATTAAATATATTGGTTAGAGTATTTCCTACAACTTTACGGTAAGTCATTTTGGTATTACTGAACATATCAATATATTTTCAATTTTCTATTAAAAATTATGCTGTCCGGAATTCGATATGTGCATTAGCGACGCATTGTGGGACTAAGTGTCTTCAGCTAGTTGTGAGTGCTCTGGGTACCACTTTAAGCTTGTAAAATAGAGAATACTGTCCTTCAATGCTGGATGAATGATTTTCAAATTTTGTGGTGTAGATTATTAATTACATATAACTTAAGTAGGGGTGGTAGAAGTACAATGAATAAATATATTTGACAGTGTGCAAATAATTCCAATATAGGAAATATTGTATACGATCCATTGATCAGAAAACTACGCCATTATGAAACTAGAAATAAGGCACTCGGTCTTTTAGTTTCTTATTTGAATGGGAGAATTCAGAAAGTTGTAATTAATGGTAAACAATTGACAGGTGCTGCTGTTACGATGGCTGTCCCTCAGGTCTCTATTATTGGGTCACTTTTGTTCCTTGTATATAATAATGACTAAATTTATTAAGTAAGAGACTAACACACTAAGTATATTCAAAGTGAAAAGACAATTGCGTAGGTACGGCAAAACAAACAACGCGATTTCAGTAATCGCACACTGGTTCAATTTAATAATCTTTTTTTGAATGAAAAAACAAAATTTATTAAATTTTCAATGCCAAATGTGAGTCTTGTAGATACCAATGTACAACTCAATGGGAACAAGCTGGATCTTGTAGATTCTCCTACGTGTTTAGGATTAACAATTGATAAGAAATTACAAGGGACCCGAACATTAACTTACTTGCAATTAGGTTAAATGAAGCTCAGCAGGGAATGCTGTTAAAAAATGAAACAACAGATGTCAAAACCGCTAAGATGATTGTAGCTGTTTTCACAGCATCATGTCGTATGAAATTCTTCTCTGGTGAAAAATACTACATTTATTTTATAAAAGAGAGGAATAAGGGCAACTAACAACCTAGGCCAAGTGTTTTTCCCTGAAAAGAAAATTCAAAGAAATCAAAATTCTAACCGTAACATTGCAGTATATTTTTGAATATTTAATATATGTTTACAGAAATTAAAAATCATTTAAAATATCTGATATTCTCTTGTAAATACAAGGAAAAATGCATGTGTTTTATCTCCACTGAGTAAGCCATTATTTTATTTCCCAATGTATATAATACATAATGTATGAAAGACCTTCCAATTAATATATGAAATGTGTTAAATTGAAGTTTTATGAAAAAAGTTTTTATAACATTGTTGAAAATTAAGCAGATAAGGTTAATGTGAAATAAAATATTGTAATGTTTAACTAAAGGTAAACAAAACATCTTACTCCATTTCTTCACATCAAGTCTTTGCTCTTTTCATACATACATGCCGGTTTTGGAAACTTTTGACACCACACTCTGTCAATATACAATAAATACGAATTACTGTTCTAGAGCATTGGCTATATCAATGACGACAACAGCTGGCCGGATAGGATCATTGTGTGGAAGTATTTTATTCCCCATTTTCCTGGAAATGGGGTGTATGACGCCGTTTCTTATTGTTTCAACTATAAGTTTTTGTAAGTATTGTTGAAGTAAATTACTCCAATCAATCTATTTTTAATTTCAAAGACTTTCTTTACTTTTAAATACAGTTATAGATATGCATTCCAACAAAAGTATCTTAAGAGGAAGCTGTTCTTTTCATCTTCTTTATTATCTATCTACATCTATTATCTTCTTTTTCATCTTTCTTTTTGTTATTAATTATTGATTAAATCTACCGTCTAGACGGCTACAAAGCAATGTTTATAACCGTTTAAAATCAATATTAGAATTACATAACCAACAAGGATAAATACATAAATGCCCCTTAATCAAGTTATACTAATTGGATCTAACCCCAAAGTAAGAAAATCAGATTATGATCGAGTTATGTCTTTAACTATTATTAGAGATTTCTAATACATAGAAATGCTTAAAAATAAAACAGAATAAATTAAATAAATACCAAGATCCGTAAATTCAATTTCAATATTCACCACAAGAATGCATTCGGTCGGTGAAGTTAGTCGTTTAAGCTAGCTACTAGACAAAAGAAGCAGTCAAGAGTAGGTATCGATATCCTAATATCTAACAGTACAATAACCATAACCATGTTATACTTTGATATGTTGGTAATGGAAATTTGGGAAAGATTCCGAAAAGATCCCACGTTTTATAAAATTTCAAAGTCCTATTAGTGGTTTTCATTATACGTCATTAAAATTGACAAATATTGTATCCATTGTTATGTAACTCAAAATCTACCAGTCGGATCATGAAAAAACTAATATGGGATCACCATCAAGTCATGACCTACCTTTTTAAAAAAAATATTATCAAAATCGATTCGTTATTAATCGAGTAATTTTGTAACAAACATACCATAAACCATGAAGTCAAATTGATTGTTGATTATTTTTGGAGTCCGTTAAAATAGAATAGTATTTATAACAGCAGTACTGCGCTTTCAACTTGAGGCTGAGAATTAGTTATATCAGTGACATATTGAATAAAGATTCTGCTCTTATATTATGACAACAGGATTATGTAAAGTAGTGGCACTCAGAAAGTCATCACAAAATCTTGTCATTTTCCGGTTCAGAGGGTAGTGTAACTGGTAGATTTTGCACAATTGTAGACTGGCCATAGAACTCACCTACAATATCTATAGTGTCTACAGCCTGCAGCTCCGATAATGGTAAGATACAACGCAGTCATAAATACTTCTTCGCTATCTTTTGCTATAAAAAAATACTTTATTGGTGATAGCCCTACGCCTACTTTTTACGAGCTTTTGATGGAACAGATTATCTTTTCATCAAGCTCAGCTGAAGCTCGGGGTTTGCCCAAACCTAAATGTATGCAAATTATGTCCCGTTTACAATAAAGTGCTAAAATAATTTATCGTTAAAAATATTTTACAGGTGCTGCTGGGGTTGTTTACTTTCTGCCTAATCCACAGAATGAAAATAATGAGAGTGGTGATAAATAAATTTTAAGCAAATTTTTCTTATGTTTTATTCCGTTCAGGGATTTGTTTCATAGTTTACTGGCAGTTTCTGGCAGTTTACCTCTCGAGAAGTCTCACGTCAAATGCTGAAGAATCAAAAACATGTTCATGTAATATTATTATTTCATCTACATCCCCCGGTTGGGCACCAAAAAAATTAGGAAATGTATATTGTCAATTTTCTATTAAAAACAACGTGCCCCGGGATTGGATAGGTGCTCGGTTTACGATAGACTTGCCACTTATCACGTTGTGGGACAGTGTCTTCGGCTAATCGTGGGTGCCCTCGTTGTGCCTTTGCCTATCTTTTCACAGATATATTCGTGACAATACTTAAACAAATGTTGTTTGATTTTTAGACTTGCCACCTATCACACTGTCTGACTTAGTGTCTTCGACTAGTCATGCGTGCCCTGGTTGTGTCTCTGCCTACCACTTCGGGATATCCCCGTGCGTGAAGATACTGACTTCCATTTATACACGCAACATAAATTACGTAAAAAATTATACTAATTAAAACAAAAGTACAAAGGATAGACTTATCTTTAATGAATAATGAAATGAAATATAAGTATATTCAAGCAAATATCCCCGAAGAGAAAGGCAGAGGCACAACCAGGTCAACCGCGACTAGCCAAAGAAAAATGAAATGTAATGAAATTTATTTGCGAAATAGGTATATGTGTTGAGAAGTTGTTACAATAATGTTCAAGATATTCTACCATGTTATTGTACATACATACATACATATCTTCACGCCAAGTCCCTTACGGGGTAGGCAGAGAGTATCGAGTGCCCAACCTCACGATCCTGACAAACCTGTCTTGCTTCCTTCACATTCATAACCCTTTTCATACAAACACACCGGTTTCGGAGACTCTAGACACCACCCTCGGATAATATCTGATTGATCTGATCGTGAAATGTCAGCCTTGGTCTCCCCGGGTACCTACATCCATCCACATTCGCATTGTATATCTGCTTTGTCAATCTTTCATCTGTCATTTTTTCCACATGACCGAACCAGCGGAGCATGTCCTTAACACCAACACTTTCTTTCAATCCCACTCTTTCTCAGATTTCACTGTTACGAATGCGGTCAGCGAGCGTTACACCACAGATTTTCCGTAGTGCTCTCATTTCGACCGCATTTATACTAATTTCATGCTCTTTCTGACATACCCAACTCTCGCTTCCATACAATAACGTTGGAATAAGCACAGAATTATGCAAAGCGAGTCTAGCTTTTTGACTCAAGACCTCGCTTTGG
>NJDC01003659.1:46134-58651 GCA_002245475.1 Calephelis virginiensis
TATTCTCTTAATTTTGTAAAATTGTTATTGTTAGTCTATGTCTTAATTCTATTTCCTTATTGATTTTAATAATAATTGTTTTGTTTTGATTATTTTATATTATCAATTAACTAATTAAGATATTTTAGTGATTGACATATTTACAATATGTAATATATTCTTTTATTTGATTTAATTTAATAATATTGTTTTTGTATAGTTTGCTATTATGTTATGATTTGACGTCGACAAGTGTACAAGTGTACCTACGTTGACTAAATATTATTTGATTGATTGATTGAAAATGTTCAACGCTGTAGTACTGGAGGTTACAATAAAGAAAGACTCACTCTAGTGTACCGGCCTCTCTTTATTTTTTATTTATTGACACCACAAAAATTTAGAAAAAGAGGCCGGTACATCAAAGATAGTGAGCAATATTCGGATGTTGTATTAATTTTCAACACCATCACAACGTGCTTCGGCTTATTTGATGCGTCTTCAATAATACTAAAGTAAAAAGTAAAGTAAATATCCCTGAAGAGGTAGGCAGAGTTGTGTGTCTGCCTACCTCTTCAGGGATATTTACTTTTTTTACCATTTACCAGGGCACCTACAGCTAGCCGAAGATACCAAGTCCCACAAAGTGACAGGTGGCAAGTCTTTCGCCAACCGCGTATATATCCAATCCCGACAGCATTTTTTTTAGAAAATGTGAAAAACCACATTTTCTACTTGTTGCCAAACACGGGAATCGAACCCGGGACCTCAAGAATTTCAAGTTCGATGCTGAACTGCTTGACCACAGAGGCGATATTACTCCTGGGAATAGCCCCTACAAATAAAAGCTGGTCACAGTTTTTTTTTTTAAAAAACTTATGTAAATTTTATAATTTACTAGCCGCCCGCCCCGGCTTCGCACGGGTACAAAATATACATATAACCCTTCCTCTTCAATCCGTTGCGTAGTTTCAAAGATTTAAGCTTACAGACAGAGAAAACGACTTTTATACTATGTAATGTTTATAATATTACTCATATAGATAGTGAGCGTTACATGCTCAATATCTTCCACTGGACCCGGATTATCGTAATGTCTGTTATCATCATATCATAAGTATCAAGGTCACTTTATCAACAACATCTCATATTTAAAGGGTTACAAAACTGCATTATTTTTTTGTTTGCTATCAGTTTAGTTGCTTTTAAAGTTTAGTGTAGAAAAACGTGATTATTTAAAAATATGTATTTTTTAGGAAATACTGTAAATAATAATATTAAATTCAAATTTTAATGCACAAAATTTCAAAAAATCTGGCAGGCATTAGTGACTATAGCAATATTTTTATTAAAACTAGGGTACCTACTGATTACTAAAAACAATGAGTATTCTCGAAACGAATGGTAAGGAAACTCGCATAGATTTTTTGCTAGACATATATCATCACTTTATTTACTCCTGCCGAGATACAGGCAGTACATACAAACATATCTTCACGCCAAGTCCCTTACGTGGTCGGCAGAAAGTATCGAAAAACCTCACGATCCTGACAAACCTGTCTGGCTTCCTTCACATTAATTACTCTTTTTATACAAACACGCCGGTTTTGGAGACTCTTGACACCATCCATACCTACCTACATCCATAGGTGGATGTAGGCAGTATTCGCCGATATCGTGTTTTTGATTGAAGGCAATATGACATGATTTGTCATAACCTCGATAATCCATAAAAAGCATTTACCGTTTGAAACTACTTTCCTAAATGTGATATATTTTATACGGTATTTTTTGTAGAAGAGGAGGCAATGATGCAACCTGATGGTAAGTGATTATCGTCACCCATGGACATCTACAAAACCAGGAATGTTACAGGTGCGTTACCGATTTAAGACTGGACTGGATCGTGACATTTGACTCTGAATATTTTTTATTAACTTGCTGCATGTTTACTTATGCATGTCTTGAAAAAAAAGGAAAGCGTAGGTAAGTACTTAACGCATAACTACATACTTATCTATCAAAATGTTGTATTTTCTCTCTTTAGAAAAAATATATCTTAAAGCTAAAGTGAAATTTAAAGCAAAGTAAGAAAATGACGTACTTCCGACTTTATGTGTATGGAAGCTAAAAAGTACACAGAATTTCTTATACATTTTAGTTACACCTCAAAATCATTATCTACCTTATGAAAAAAGAACTTTCAAAATCTATTCGTTATTGTTATTAGCCTTCTCTTTTTTTAATTGGTTAATATAGTTACTTGTCTGCAGATCCTTCTCGCTTTTAGAAGACTACATTACATGGTATTCGCTTACACGCAATCTTCTAATCGACCGTCTTCGACCTGCGGTTCATTAGTCTTCCCTCACTCCACTGGTTCGCTCAAATAGTTGAAGCCCATTTCGTACCAACATTGGCCAGTTCACAACATGTTGACTAATTTTTTATATGACATTAATATCAATTTCCTAAAATAGCATCTATGGCGATCCTGCTCTAAAAATTTAGGCTCATTAAAACTACAAACTGTATTCAATAAATACGTATTTTTTTCGATTTCCTGGGACACTACCATCAGAAATACAATCGCCTCTGTGGTCTAGAGGTTCAGTTGTTAGACTTGACTACATAAGGTCCCGGGTTTGAATTCCGGGTCGGGAAACAAACAAAAATTGGGTTTTTCCAATTCTCTAATGAAAAAAAAATGCTCGGGATTGGAAATGTGCCCGGTTGGCGATAGGCTTGCCACCTATCACATTGTGGGACTTAGTGTCTTCGGCTAGTCGTGGGTGCCCTGGTTGTGCCTCTGCCTACACCTTCGGGGACATGGGCGTGAAGATACCACCATCAGAATTAATGAGACTGGGATTTCATCTGAAGTGCGATATTTTATTGACGTAAAAATAAAAGTACGGAAAATTGAAAAAGTATGAAAATATAATAAAAATTCGTAAACAAACACTGGGATAGTTACGAAAAATTCTTGTCGAAAATGTAGGTTCTAAGAAACATAAAATAAAATCTAGGTACAAACATCTTAAAAAGCCAAAGTAAAAGTATTTTGCTTGGGTTTTCATTTATTGCTACTTGGATAATATTTAAACGTTTTCAGATGAAGCAACAAAACCATCAATGGAAATTCTTGAAATGGCTTTAATAATTTGCAAGTTCGGAAAATTTCACGTCAGATTATTAACAGCAACATTATTTTCGACGTTTGCTGCAATGATAGCAGTGACTACGTCATCATACATATTACCAGTAGCAGAGTGTGATTTGCAAATGAATATATTGCAAAAAGGGATTCTTAATGCTATGCCGTTTTTAGGTAAGTTTGAAATCATTTTTTTAATAATTTTTAATGACTAATGTCATCACGGTTTTTACGATTTCACCATAATTTGACATTTTTTTTGTTTAATTAATTCCAACAAAGCAGCCTAAATAATGCACAAGCGTTTGCTTGTCTTTTATCTTCCTGACGTAACCGCTCGATTTGATAAACCTAATTTGTCATAAAGTACTTAACCTCAACTTAGTAAAATGCCGGTGTTTTTATAATCTTAAAATTCAAAATTTCCAATGAATCCCCGGCAAATCCTATATTATGTAACGTAGCAAAAACACGGACGGGTTAGTGGTTATTAAGCTACTCTTTTAGATGAGTACTTTAATCATGTCATACCTATGACATTGAAATAACCCATAATCTCCCCGTGTTGGTTCGGGCTCATTTGCAGAATAGACCATCTGCCTTCCTGCCAGGCAGCTCGTAAACGGCGATATAGGCTTACCGTCACTAGCACCGTGACACCTGACTAGGTGGCAGAGTTTCGCAGCTACTCACCCGGATTGGTACCACTGCCTTACCTATTCCTACCGCCATAACGTCATGACGTGTTCCGGTTTGTAGACTAAGGTAGCCGGTAAACTTACTTACTTACTCAAATTTTAACATTCCGACCTCAGGTTGGCAACGCACCATAACCATCTTTGGTGTCTCTAGGTGGCGTGAATTTCTTACCATCAGGAAATCCGTCCGCTTGTTTGCCTTGCAATATCATAAAAAAAAGGTTTTTTTTTTCAATTTTACTGCGTTTAATATCTCCATAATTTGGTTGTAGGTCAATTTATGAAAATAATTTTAACGTGAAATAGTTGGCAGGTTCATAACATTCGCATGATTAAATATTCATCATTTCCGACATACTTCAGGTCAAGTCGGAGCATTTCTGTTTTCGGGATTTCTGTCAGATGTTTTTGGTAGACGGAAATTCTTAATTGGAAGTAATGCAGCTATATTTATTTTTACTCTCATTGAAGGGTTCACTCAAGTTTATTGGATGCTTTTATTTATGAAATTACTTCAAGGAATAGCGTAAGTTTTTTCACACCATAAAAGAGTAAAAAACTAAAATATGGATTTTCTCATGTGGTAAGACAGCAAACAAGCACATAGCTCTCCTAGTGGTTCATTCGTGACCTATTGACCCTATATTGTAGATGCGATGTTGTACTGTGGCCGGTGTGTTAGGGAAATTGTGAAAGCCTACCCTTCACGCTAGGCCGGAACAGGAGGAGAATAGGAAGGTAGAAATAGGAAAGGCGGTCCACCTTTCCCCCTTTCATTTTTGCTCGCCTCTTACGAGCTGCCTGACCGGTCAGGAAAAGATCATATTCATTCTGTTAGTATAGGAGACGGATTTAACGGATAATACAACATGGTATGACGCTATCTTGTGACACAGATAGTGTGGCATGCATACGATTCTACTGGTTAATCTGTCCTTAAGCACGTGACATTAAAATGTGGATATTGCTACGGCGGAAGGAATAAGTAAAACACCGGTCGAAATCCCTTGCTGCACAGCATCGTAACTTTAATTCTTAAATTGAAAGTCTTAATACATTTATGAGAACGCAATATGTGCTTTTATATGTTTAAAAAGTGTTTATATTTATATCCCAATAAAATTATTTAATTTGCAATTTGCCGCCAAAAAAATATGTATGTATTATGGCTTAACGAAACAAGCAAAATAGTGCGCTAAGAATGAATTGGCCTTACCGGAAGCTAACTATTTTATTAGCACCAACAATACACACACTACTAAAAACTCAACGTGCGTTTAGCTTCGTAACCGAAGCATCATCAGGAGAATTCGACTGCATTCCACGAAGGTCGAGCAGATACTGGCGCGTGCGCATGCGACTTGCTCTATTTATAGGGTTTCGCAAGTTCGCGTGCGGGTGTGCTTGTTGTTAAACGTGTTTAGCAGGGGTGAATTAGTCAAATTTGTTTGTTCGTTTAACAGTGTAATTGAGTCTTCGTTATTACATTCAATAATTTCTAGTTGTTCTAGTACATTTAATTTTAATCTTTTATTACAAGTATGAATTAATTCGAAAGTATGATCTGCTGCCAACTCATGCCCAGTGTCTATAAGATGTTTGGCAAAATGCAATTTATCTGGACGAATGTTTTTGACAGCCAATATGTGTTACTTGTAACGAGACTCAAAACTACGACCAGTTTGACCAACTTATACATTGTTGCATTCAGAATAATGTAGTTTATAGATTCCTGATTTACATTTTTGTCAATTTTGTCTTTACTGTTGCATAATATGTTTCTTAATGTAACAACATCTTTTTGAGATGGCACTGTATAAATTAGTCGTGAAATATTTTTTCTTTATTTTCTTTTTAATTAGATTTTTAACTAAATCTCTACTATAACCATTAGCAACTGCCAGCTGTACAATGATCTTAAGTTCTTTTTTGTAACTCTCTTTACTCATTGGCAAATATGTCAATCTATGTAAGACGACGCGGGGATAGCAGTATCGGGGAATGTTGGTTTACGGAAGATCTCAAAATGGTGTTTATTATTTATTCTTGTAACTGTCAAGTCTTGGAAATTCATTGAGTTGTTACTTTCCAATTCTAATTTAAATTTTATTTTTGGATGTTTTTTATTTAAGCTATTTAAAAATAGGTCTAATTGTCTCTCTGTACCTATCCAACATATGATAATGTCGTCGACATATCTAAAATAATACAAAATATATCGATGACATACAAGATGGTGTTTATTAAAATTATCCATAAAAATTCAGCCATTAATGGACTAAGAGGTGAGCCCATAGCTAAACCATCTTTTTGAATATATATGTTACCATTGAACTTAAAATAGTTTTGTGCCATACATATGCTGGTCATATTTATAATTTCTTTAATTTCTCCAGGATGTAAACCACGTCTTTTTTAGTATTTAAGATATTAAATTGATACACTAATCAGAAGGGACGTTTGTGAATAAGCTTTCTACATCCAAGGGTAATAGTTTTGCCCATGGAAGTATAATCACGTCTTTCATATTATTCACAAGCTGAAGACTGTTTTTTAAACTATATGTTGGTTGAAACTTTGTTTTTTCTTTGATTATAATGTTAAGTGCTTTATGCAACTCATATGCTGGGGCGCCGATGTAAGAAATAACTGGACGTATCAGACAACCATCTTTATGGTTTTTTGGCAAGCCCTACAGTAGTGGTAGAACTCGCGAAACCCTATAAATAGAGCGAGTTGCATGCGCGTGCGCCAGAATCTGCTCGACCTTCGTAGATTGCAGTCGAATTCTCCTGATGAAGCGAAACGTACGTTGAGTTTTTAGTATTGTTGGTGCTAATAAAACAGTTTAGTGGTGTGTGTTGTGTGGAGCTGTATATATTTGGGAGTTTTAGCGTCCGGTAAGTCCAATTCATTCTTAGAGCACTATTTTGCCTGTTTCGTTACGCCATAATACGTATACATTTTTTTGGTGGAAAATTACAATTTAAATGATGTCATTTGGATTCAAGTAACGATTTCTTCTATCAAGTTTATATTTATGTTTTCTGGAACAAAACAAAACCCAATTTTACCTTTTATCTGACCTATCTTATTCTTCCTGAACATTTTCATGTATATTTTTATTCTATTACCTTTTATGTACAATGTGTTCGTTGTCGTCACTAATACTAAAATTAAAACTAATAGAGATACCAGTTGTTCACGATTTAGCTCACCTACTTAAAGATACATAGTAGTTTCTTCTTCTTGGTTAGGCTACAACATCAATGTTCGCAATTGTTATGTTCAGTTTGAAGATAGAACAGAAGCCGATAAAGATGCATAGATAATAAACATTTCATCCTCAAAATGAAATCAAACAGCTATTGTAACAGGTGATGATAATCTCTTACCGCCAAAAAATGTATTCAAAATGTACTTATTTGACATGTTTTAGTAGATATGAGATCTCATTTCTGTTATAAATATTTTCTTTGTTGATCAGGTTAAGCCTGTGTTGGAGTTCAATGTCCCCAATGCTAACGGAGTTCACCCACAAGAATATCAGGGACAGAGTACTGTTAATTCATTCATCTTTTATATCGACCTCGTTAATTGCAATCGCTTTGGTATCTTGGGCGATACTTCCACTCAACCTCGACGTGGTTTTATGGAAAGGATATCTTGGTATTTTTTATTCTATTTTTCAACAATGAATAGTACGCGCAACACAATCTCTGAGTTAATATAAACTTGCACAAATTAAATAAAAAAGGTTACTTTGGGAAATAATACATTAAGATATTAAGAAAATTAAGAAATTCTTACGAAAATATTTAAGCATACCAACATGTTCTAGCACAGTGTAATATTCAAAAATTTAATATAAAGAAAACAAAAAAAAACAGGAAACAAAAAAAACTGCAATATGTGGATGGATTCCAATACAAATTTGAGAATTTTGGTATGGTGAGAAATAAAATTCAGTGATTGACAATCTTCAATTACAACGCATCTAGCAAATTTAAGATAACACTACCGTAATCTCAACGACAGAAAATAAGCAGAAACATATAAGATGCACCTATGTAGCGATTCTGCCACCTATTCAATCTGATTTTACTAGTAATTTTTTTTGGAAGGAAAATAAGCAGAGAGATTTCCTGATAGTAAGAAATTGACGCCGCCTAAACGTGGTAATGGTGCGTTGCCAACCTGAGGCCAGGATTTTAGGCCTCGAGCAAAAGTAAGTTTACCGGCTACGTTGCCCTCCAAATCGGGCCAATCCGAGCGAGTCGCTGCAAAACTCTACCACCGAGTAGGATGTCATGGTTCTAGTGACGTTTAGCCTGTGCTCGCTTTTTACGAGCTGCCTGGCAGGAAGGCAGATGGTCTATTCTGCAAAGGAGCGCGGACCAAAATATTATATTCATTCCGAGTGGTCGATGGATTTGTTTCATTTCTATGCCAACAGTAAATTTTCTTGTGTATCAAAATTTATCACTATTACGAGTATTTTCAGAACTCCACTCATGGAATTTTTATCTGCATGCTAATTCGATTTGGAGTTTCATAGCAGCTTTGCTTTATTACTATATCCCTGAAAGTCCAAAATACCTGTTATCTCACGGACAAGAAAAGAAAGCGTTAGAAGTGTTAAAATCAGTTTACACTGAAAATACCGGCAACGATGAAAAATATTTTCCAGTAAGTATGACTTAAAAACGCTAGGGGTCCCTAGTAACCTAGTTTTTTTATTGAATCAGGTGCTACCGTACGCAAGTCTATGATAACTAATAATTATTGTGACCAATTTTATTTCACTCATAGCACAGGACTGGACAGCAATTCTTTACACAATCGGTTTTATCAGGAATCTAATATTCTTATCTTATTGTAATTTTATATTATAAAGAGGAAAACTTTGTTTGTTTGTAATGAATAGGCTCAAAAACTACTGGGCCAATTTTAAGAATTCTTTCACCATTCGAAAGCTACTTTATCCACGAGTAATATAGGTTTTATATTATTTTTGAAAAAAAATATGCTTTCGTAAGATGTTTGGGTTTAAACCGCTGCACTTTTATCGCGGTTTACTTTTATACGCCACTTCCTGAACCAGTCGCCCAGGAGAGTGGCCTTGCTACGTAGGGTTTTGCCTATAAACGGACAGTTTGGCTAGACGTATATGGTGCCGTGGAGTCCGCAAAAAGGGCTACGTGGATGTGCGGCAGTCGTGGTACGTCGTTCGTGTACAGGCTGTATAGCAAAGGTAAAAGCACCGAGCCCTGCAGCACCTCAGCTTGTAGGGGACTACTGCTAGATAGAGTACTTTCTACACGAAATTTGAATTTGCGAATTGATAAGTAGTGTGGTATGATGAGTGCTAGTCTGTCTGGCACGCCCATTTTGTAGAGCTTATAGATTAGGCCGTTGTGCCAGACCTTATCGAACGCCTTGGCCACGTTGAAGAATAGAGCTCCCGTGAATAGGAGCAACGTTTATTCAGGCCGTCTAGTATGTGCTCTGTGAGGCGGTGCACTTGATTTGTAGAATGGGCTGCCCGGAAACCAAATTGCTTATCCATTAATAAATGTTTCTCGGCTACAACCGTCTTAAGGCGGGCGAGGACAAGACGCTCGTATATCTTGTCAAGTGCACTAACAAGACTGATCGGGCGGTAACTACTTGCGACGTTACGGGGTTTACCCGGCTTACGTATTCCTATGACGGTGGCTTCTTTCCACTCAGCAGGAAAAGCAATGCCTGCTCGTAATACATTGAAGATGTTTACTAGTTGGTGTATGAGTGCGGAAGGAAAGCACTTTAATACTCTATTCGAGATACCGTCCGGCCCCAGGGCCTTACTGTAGTAAAGATCTTTAATTAGATCTTTCACTTCGTCGTGATCGGTGGGAGGTATATTGTCAGATACAATCTTAGTCTGATTGTAATATTCAATACTAACTGTTTCAGCGAACTTCGTTCGTCAGATTATATGGGAAAAATGTACCCTTTATCCTTTGCCCGGTTTGCCCTGTCAATTTTCAACTTAATCGGTTAAGCCATTCTCGAGTTATAAGTAGTGTAACAAATACCACTTACAGGATAATATTTTTATAAAATTATTATATTAAATAAATAATTATTTAAAAAACCCGTTCATTTTTTAATTATAAATATGCTTACAGGCAAGCGTAAGTAATAAACATTTATCTACGATATTGGAAGGCAAACTAGCAGACAGGTTTCCTAATGGTAAGAAATTCACGCCGCCTAGAGACACTAAAGATGGTAATGGTGCGTTGCCAACCTGAGGTCGGGATGTTGTCGGGAAATATTATCATGTAAGGCCTCGAGCAAAAGTAAGTTTACCGGTTACCTTACCCTCCAAACCGGACTACGTCAAAATTATAACATGATCGCAAACCATTGTTTAAAGTTTTAGAGATCAATAAAATGCATTTAAAACAAAATCAATTTAGTGTTGCAAACAGTATTATTTAATTAAAACTTTATTTGATCACGTACGAAACCGAATTGTACTGAATGTTTTCCTGAATCAAAATAAAATGAAAATTAAATTTCAACATGTCTCATACGAGTTGTAGGAACACGTTTCAAATTGTTTTCTAACTACCGCCATTACGGAACTCAAAGTAGCCGTCAAATGCGGATATAAACGTGCGTTGGTTCCACGATTGGTCGTTGAAGCGGTTTGATAAATGGCAAATGGTCTTCTTTAATAGCTTTTGACATATCGTTTTATATAGACGAATTGAGAATTTATGTCTTTCAAATTTTGTGGACAATAGAGACAGATTTGCCCAAATAGCAATAAGTCGTTAGTGACTTACATCAGAAATGCTACAGCATTTTTCAGTATTACAATAAGTATATCTAAATAATATTATGCATATTCACACCCATATCTGACTGAGAGGTAAACAAAGATACAATCATGATTAGCCAAAAGTACTTGTCCCACAATTACCTTTTAACGATTTTCTCATGTTGACTATAATCATCGTCATCATAAAATCATATCTGAAAATTTTATCATACAAGATTTCTCGTATTCGTACAATGTTACTTTTTATAAGTATACGAGTTTTGGTGTAATTGACTTATAAATCGAATAACATAACATTTAACATTTGTTAGTACAACCCGTACAAATTAAAGTGCACTTCGCGATGTGACGTAATTTGTCATTTATCATTTTTTTATATTGATAAAAGATCTGTTTGATAACGATAACAAATATGCTATCGTTGCTGAGCACTTACAGCAAATGCGGGGTGCCGCACGCGGTGCCCCAGCGGGAGAGGGGTCGCTTTCCAGCGGAGTGCAAATCCAAATGGATTTGTGTACAATGTAATAGTCGAGAGCGCAAAGGAGGAGATAACTCCAATACGCCTGTACGAGGAAATAACAATGATGATCTAACATCACCTCAATTGGAATTTGTCACTCAGCGCACTAAGACACATCTTAGCAGTAATTGCTCTTGTATAAATGCCAGCAGTATACGAGATATCATTCGAGATGAACTCCAAACACTATTCGCGCACCAAATTCATACTGAGATATTAGAATTTCAAAATACGTTAACATCCCTTGAATTATCGTTCGCACACTTTAATGAAGAGCTTGAGAAAGTAAAAGCAGATCAAGAAGAGCAAACGAAACAAATTGAGGTCTTGAAATTAGAGACGGAGTCACTAAAAATTGCTTATCGTACATAATCATCGTTCGGCTCAAATAGACCAGCATGCACGCTTATCAAATGTGGAAATCTAGTGTGTTCCTGCGAATAAACAAGAAAATTTAATAAATACAGTAGTACAACTAGGAAGAGTACTTAAATATCCAATAAATGAAACTTAAATTCAATACTGCTCCCGAGTAGCCAAGTTAAATAAATCGAGGCCTCGACCACGATCTATATTGGTCAAATTTAGTAGCCCGCAGTTGCGTGATGAGTTTCTTGCCTCAACCAGAAAGTTTAATAGGAACAATCGCGATGATAAGTTAAACACTAGCCACTTGGGAATTGGTGGGGTTAGAAAATCAGCAATTTTTGTAGCTGAACACCTTACCCAGGAGAGCAAATGTTAACATGCTGCCGCACGTACAAAAGCTATCGCCTCTGTGGTCTAGTGGTTCAGTTGTTGGACTTGACTGCATGAGGTCCCGGGTTCGAATCCCGGGTCGGGCAAGAAAAAGAAAAGCGGATTTTTCCAATTTTCTAATAAAAAAAAATGTTGCTCGGGATAGGATATGTGCCTATATTTTGATAATTACAATGAAAATCACTAAATAGACTGATTAAATAAAAAAGCAAGTAAGTATAGTAGAAGAGATAGAACCAAGGCATCCATAAGTATCAAAAGATACTGTCTCACAATGTGATAGGTGGCAAACCTATCGCCAACCTGGTGTATATCCCATCCGGGCATATTGTCTATTATTATTCTGCGAACATTTCAATAAATCATAATAAAATGGCAATTTTCATTAATTTTAATTTTCAGATTTTATCATTGAACTCAAATAAATCATTAAGTGCTCCTGTCAAGTTCAGTATGAAGCAACAACTGACAAGCGCTATGGTAGAAGTAAAGATGTTATTTAAGAAACCTTTATCTTATAGACTGTTTCTCTTCACATTTATGTCTCTAATGTGTCTAATGACGTA
>NJDC01003659.1:59426-78881 GCA_002245475.1 Calephelis virginiensis
AATGCGGATAAGAATTTTGTCAATTTTAGAATAGTACTTGCATTCGTTTATAACTGGGATCATAACCGACAATTGAACGCGTTTACATTAAACTTAGTTTTAATAAACTCAGGGTTTAATGTGATCATTGAAATCGGCCTTTAATTAAATTTTTAATCAGACGCTCTAAACGTCACACTAGCGTCGTTGGACTCTGGTCATTGAACTGATGAGTTGGTCTCACTGTATATATTTTTAACCGACTTAAACAAAGTTTCCAGGTAGGCTTGCCACCTATCACATTATGGGACTTAGTATCTTCGGCTAGTCGTGGGTACCCTGGTTGTGCCTCTGCCTACCTCTTCGGGGATATGGGCGTGAAGATACGTACAAAAGCTAAGGAGTTGGGATATAAATTTATTTGGGTGTGGCATTCTAGGATATACATGCGTAATGACGAAAACTCAAGTCATATTTACATAAAAGACATAGATTTATTAAATAAATTATCATAATGCCGCTAAATTATATTTATTTTCACAAAGAGGCGTCCTAAATTGTTACTAGCAAAATGTCCGAGGACTAAAAACCAAAACAGTCGATCTTTTTAATGATGTAGTTTATTGTAATTTTGACGTCATCGTTTTTACAGAAACATGGTTAAATGGTAGTATCTCTGACAATGAACTATTTGATGACCGTTACATAGTCTTTAGGCGCGATCGGGAAAGCAGTGGATTTCACAGCAATAAGTTGGGGGGAGGACTCTTGATAGCACTCTCCAAACGTTTCAAATCTTTTCGCATGAGAGTTCATGAGTCATGATTAAACTGGAGCCACTATATTGCTCTGGTGGAAAGGACATTATTTATATTTGTGCTGCTTTTATTCCGCCACCAGTACAGAAACATATTTTGGATCATTTTATTATAAATACCAACTGTGTCTTAGAAAAATTAGGCCCGAACATCATAGTTCTCGGAGACTTTAACTTAAGTAGCCTATGTAGGAACACTACTTCAAACCTTGCACTAACACCTGTTACCACAAACAGTTTATTGAACAATTTGATTATAGACTTTATGTCGTTAAATAATCTGTCACTGTACTGGGTACAACTCGTGTCTAAATAACAAAAATCGGCTATTGGACTTAGTAATGAGCTCGATAAGTTTGTTACACATATGTGAGAGTCGAGATCCCCTTACCATTATTGACCCGTTGCATCCTCCACTAGAGTTTTGTTTTAATACCAACTTTCTGAAAAGATTTTCAAAACTTCATTACATAAATTACAGGTTACAATTGAAGCGCTTGGAGGCTTATATGTCTAAGAACCCTAAACTTATATGGAGCTTTATTAAGAATAAGAGAAAAAGGATATGTTCTTACCCAAATCAAATGAAGTTAAACAACAAAATGGCTACCCCCGGATCAGACATATGTGACCTTTTTGTATCACATTTTTCGTCGGTTTATAACTCAAATATCGTACCCACCCGAAATCAGCCGCATTCACCTGAAGTATCAAATTATTTAAATACGTTAGCAGTAATGAAATCACAAGTTTTTAACGTTTTAAAAAGACTTGACCCTTGTAAAGGCGCTGGCTCCGATGGAATACCATCTGTTTTCGCGGTAATGTGGACTAAAGCAATAGCACTACCGCGTAGTATTATTTACAATACTTCATTATATACTGGCAAGTTCTACAACTTGTAAATGTGCGCTAGTACCTAATACCTGTATTTAAAAATGGCGATAACAGTTTCAATTAAAAATCATAGACCAATCACCACTTTTGCTAAGGTTTTTGAATCTCTTATATATCCTATACTTTATTGTCAGTTCATACAATTAAGCTCACCCAAGCAACATGGTTTTGTCAAGTCTCGTTCAACAACGACTAACTTGGTTTCTTTTGTGGAAAACCTTGCTGAGGGTATGGATCGTGGACAGTCTTACGATTCCATATATGCTGATTTCAGCAAGGTCTACGACGGAGTAATCCACGAAATATTGTTACAAAAACTCTCTTCCATCGGAGTAGCTGGCATGTTTTTAAACTGGTGAAGGTCATAACTTCCTAACAGACGATCCAAAGTTGTACTTGGAGGGCACACGTTTAGAGCCATTATTTTTCAACATATCCATCAATGACATTAAAAATTGTTTTAAAGAGACTAAATTCTTAATGTTCGCTGATAATTTGAAATTTTACGGGAAGGTGAACTCACCTCTCATCTCAACTCATCATAGAATATTCAAGCGTTGTATGGAATCCACATTATGACATATATACAAAACGCTTGGAGTGTGTACAAAAACGGTTTCTATGGCACCTGTCTCATAGTTGCAACTTGACCCGGAATTTGCCAAGATACGAAGATTGCTCAAAGCATTTCCATCTCAAATCACTTCGTCATCGAAGAGAACTGCTTGACTTCATGTTTCTGTATAAGCTCATTAATGGAATCTCAGATACCGCCAAACTTTTATCTAAAATAAATATCGTGGTTCCTAAATCAGTACAGAGGTTTAAGAAACCACCCTGTGAAATAAGTAGTTCAAAATCTAATCTGTGTCGAAATGGTATTACACTAAAAAGTTATAATTTTATTAATAATAAGTACACCCAAATAAATATTTTCTCAAACTCCTTAGTTCAGTTTAAGAAACTAACAGATCGGTTACTTAAAGATTAGTTTTTTTTTTCGTTTTTTATAGCAGTAAAAAAATAATTAGGTACTTTTAAACCAATATATTTTATTGTCAACGGAATTTATATATGCACTAAAATACTATGATTATGATTTATCTTACATGTGTGATTTTTTTTGAATTTATTTTTAAATACTTATTATACACCATATATTTTCATTTCAAAAATATGTGATGTAATAGTTTAAATTTAATCGCCTCTGTGGTCTAGCGGTCCGGGTGTTGGACTTGACTGCATGAGGTCCCGGGTTCGAATCCCGGGTCGACCAACAAAAAGAAAATTGGATTTTTCCAATTTTCTAATAAAAAAAATGTTGGTCGGGATTGAAAATGTGCCCGGTTGGCGATAGGCTTGCCACCTATCTCATTGTGGGACTTAGTGTCTTCGGCTAGTCGTGGGTGCCTTGGTTGTACCTCTGCCTACTTCTTCGGGGATATGGGCGTGAAGATACTTTTTTAGTTTAAATTTAGTTGATAAGTTTATTGAAATGCTAATTTAATTCAATTGTTGGTTTGTTTTAATTGGTAATTTAATTTTGATTGTTAATTTATTTGTTAATTGCTGATTTAATTTAATTGTTAATTTATATAATTGCTAAAATTTTGTTTTAATATATACGTGAAGCTTTAATTTAAGAAAGCTATTTGCACCTGTAATTGGAGTAACACATCACTTGTTTCTTCTGTTTTGTATTAGTGTATACTTTTTTGGTGCAATAATAAATAAATAAATCGAACTGATTAACATTATGAATACAGTATATCGACATTTTAAACTTCGATATTCCGTACAGCAGTCAATATGAACAAGTCCTATTGCTTGTTTGCCAAAAATCTGTTCCTCTATCTTACGTGATGATACAGCTAACAAGACAGGGTTCTCGTGGTAGGAAGATACTACTGTGGCTGTTATGGCTTTGTGTGAACACTAACATTAATTCCATAGTATAGAAATTAGATGTACTTATTCCACTTTAGTTTATAGAAATAAATGGAACAGGGCATATCTACCATGATTGCGAGATGGCAATTGACATTCTCTGCCTTATACGGACTTGTTATGAAGATATGTAGATCTTAAGAAAAAATATTACAATCTACAATTTTGTGTGATTTATTTGGGAGCAGTGTTTCAGTTCCTCTTTTTTTTTCAAACATGCTTTTGCTGTTAATAAAAAAAATGTGTATTACTCCAGATACAACATGTACATAAATATGTTGCAACTGGAGTGTTCAACTCTATTCGTGACTATTTTTTTACCACCTTTATTTATTCTAGCCAGCCTTTTTATTTTTTATCATGCTCTAAAATTTTGATAATTACAATGAAAATCACTAAATAGACTGATTAAATAAAAAAAGCAAGTAAGTATAGTAGAAGAGATAGAACCAAGGCATCCATAAGTAGCAGAAGATACTGTCTCACAATGTGATAGGTGGCAAACCTATCGCCAACCTGGTGTATATCCCATCCCGGGCATATTGTCTATTATTATTCTGCAAACATTTCAATAAATCATAATAAAATGGCAATTTTCATTAAATTTAATTTTCAGATTTTATCATTGAACTCAAATAAATCATTAAGTGCTCCTGTCAAGTTCAGTATGAAGCAACAACTGACAAGCGCTATGGTAGAAGTAAAGATGTTATTTAAGAAACCTTTATCTTATAGACTGTTTCTCTTCACATTTATGTCTCTAATGTGTCTAATGACGTAAGTATGTCACATTCTATTGTATTTTTAATCTTCGACAGATTTATCCCCTGATTGGCCTCAGGCCCATTAAAAGAATATAAACCAGAGGAAGAAGTTTCTTCCTCTGGTAAAGAAGTCTATTGCTATATCCAAGCAGAAATCTTTTTTAAGGCGTCCTCGGTGATGAATGTGGAAGAAATACGATCACAAAGCGATCCGTTTTGATACAAGCGAATTCAATTTGCGGTGGAACGCACCTATACTATCCACCGCCACATTACATACATTGACCTCTAAGTGTAACTACTGAGACACAACTATCGTCTTGTCGCCGTTTAATGGAGGTTGAACATTTGTCATAAACTCCAGAATGTAGTTGAGTGAAACTATCAATCCCTTGTCTTAGGCCGTGCTGCGCTGTTGCGCACGTAATCGTGGCGTCTTATGTGATCTAAAGGCTTACACTTAGTTACGTAGTAATAAATGTCATTTCCGAACAAAAAAGAAGCGGGAAGAATAAATGGGGATATGATGATATTAAGAGTATCAAGTTATATTGGACTGGATGACCTAAAATACATATAAGATTTTTCAACACTACAAACTAACTTTGTACCTATTCATAGTATTTGAGTATGTGACAAAAGTTATATATTTTGCAATTTATAAAAATGAATAATTTCTTCAAAGATGCTGATTATATCTTATTCAACCAATTGTCATTGAGTTTTATTGAAATTTACAACATACATTGTTTTCGATATTTCATTTCCCAATTAAATAAAATTTAGAAAGAAAATACATAATGTATTTCGAACGATTAATCTTGAGAAAAAAATGATTTTAGAGACCTTAATTTTTTTTTAAGACTAATTTATAAATTCCTCGCATTTCGCGTTTTATTAAAATCTTTATCAATTTTAATTATATATATGTGGAAATTCTTTTAACTCTATTTTTATCACTGTTTATTTATACGTAAATAAATATTAGTTGTGTATGTGAATAATAATAAAAAAATTAAAATTGATACATATTGTTTATTTTTATTGGCTAATTTGTATTACTTTTCAGGTACACACCGCTACGATTATGGTATCCTCAAGTGTCAACGATCATTGAAAACTATCAGAATCTCCATAAAGAGCCAGCTTTATTTTGTGAAATGATAAATAGTTACAAGCAGGACCCATATAATGCAGCCACAATGAATAATGCTACGAAATCAGAGTTATGTATTCCTGTAAGTTATAGTTTAAGTGAAAAATAAGTTATGCCTGTGATTAGTAGGAAAAATGGATTTCCTGATAGGAGCAATTCAATGTAAAGTTTGACGTTTTGACATGACGAGATAACAATGGTGTACAATTACGTGTGCTGCAAAATGTCTTTTAATATATTTTAAAATATAAAATTATCATTTTTTTAAATATTATAATCTTTGTTATATTTTCTTGTCTTTTAAAAAACAGCTTTTTTATTATGGTCAAAGTTTTGAGCTTTATGGTTAAAATGTTTTTAATTTTTTTCAGCAAATAAGTGGGTCAGAAACATACACAAATGGAATCTTAATGGGAGTTCTTGTCCTAATTCTAGTACTTTTAAGTGGATTTCTCGTAAATCATTTGGGACCGAAAATATTAATGTTCATCTCAGTAATCACATGCACAGTTTGCTCTGGGGCACTATACTGGACTCACTCTTCAATAAAAATAGCATTTTTAATTTCAATTACATGTGCTTTAATGCAAACATTTTTTAGCCTTTTACAAAATTTCTCAGTCCGTGTTTTTCCCACTACTGTTAGGTGAGTTTAAATTTTTTCGTATTAATATGTTTTAGAAGCCTTCATCTATTAATCTATGTTTCAATGTTTCAGAGCACTAACATTTTCAACTTTAATAATGGTGGGTCGAATCGGTTCACTATTAGGCAATATTTTGTTTCCGGTTTTGATGGAAATGGGCTGTATGGCTCCTTTTTTACTGCTATCGGTTGCCGCACTCTGTAAGTTTTTATTCCTATCATTTTAATATTTTAAATCTTTGATATATCTCATTGGATAAAATCATCATAATTTTAGTCTCCTAACACAATATGCTCGAAGTCCTTTTCATCTTCATTTCATGTGGTTCGTAAATATTCTATTCAATATCTTATTCTTCATGATAGAATGTAGAAGTAAATAATCACAATAATATTTTTTTATAGAGAATTTTGAAACAGTATTGACAAACTTAGGTAAATTAATAAATTTATTTTTTTCTTATTGTTTTACTCATTAAAGAAGTTTATTTACGAATAAAGTTATTGATTATAATGTTTTACTTAACTGGTAGTAATTTTTGTGATCGATTACCTTTCCGTCTGTTGACTCTAAGAGGTTGGGGTCAAAAATCTCGGATCTGTGTATATACCAAGCTCCTCGAGATGTTTTATTCATTGTAAATAAACTTTTTCTTTAATTGCTCTCTCAAACTAAATCTTACTCATAAAAACTCGCATAAAGTGTAAAAAAAAAAACAAAAATAGCATAAAGTAATTTATTGTATTTCTAAAATAAAACTTTAGCGTGTTAAAATATTAAAAAAATTCATATCTTAGATTTGTTTACGTAGAGTATCCCAAAGAGTATCCATACCAGCGAATAAATAGTTATTGTGTGTACTGTCACATGTAATAAAAATACTATTTTCAAAATAGTTTCTTTTGAGAGAATAACAAATGAGAAAAAATATTGCAATTCCCGACGTAGTACCTTGATAATAAATACAATAAATGACAAAACTGGATAAATCAATTTTCATCTAACCTAGCTTAACCTTTTACTAGGTGGTAGAGTTTCGCAGCGATTTGGCCGGATTGGTACCACCGCCTTACTTATTCCTGCAGCCACAACATTCATGACGTATTCCGGTTTGGAGGGTAAGGTAGACGGTAAACTTACTTTTGCTCGAGGCCTAACATCCCAGCCTCAGGTTGGCAACGCGCCATTACCACCTTTGGTGTCTCTAGGCGGCGTGAATTTATACCATCAGGAAATCCGTCTGCTTGTTTGCCTACCATTATCATAAAAAAAACTTAATTTACAACTATTACAACGACATTAATTTTATGTACATACGGTTTCTAAACAATACATTCAATCATTTTAATCATCACATGACAATCACAGTTTATATATTTTGTGGTAAATGGTCGACACATATAAAATTATATAATACTCGTATACGCAGAAACTTCAAACTTGACCGACATAATCAAATATATTTTTCAATTTAAAAAGTATCTTCACGCCTATATCCCTGAAGAGGTAGGCAGAGGTACAACCAAGGCACCCACGACTAGCCGAAGACACTAAGTCCCACAATGTGATAGGTGACAAGCCTATCGCCAACCGGGCACATTTCCAATCCCGACCAGAATTTTTTTTATTAGAAAATTGGAAAAATCCAATTTTCTTTTTGTTGGCCGACCCGGGATTCGAACTCGGGACCTCATGCAGTCAAGTCCAACACCCGGACCGCTAGACCACAGAGGCAATTTATAAATTTATTTAATTACGATATCAACATCATTGTTCGCAGGTATAGCAGGGCTGGTGTTTTTTTTACCAAACAATAATGAAATTAATTCGGGACATGGAGATCAATAAGTTTTTTTTTCACATTTTTACCTTTTCGATTCTTTTTTGGCGAGAGGTGAGAAGTGATATTTGAAGTATGTTTCTTTTAACATAAATGCTTTTAAAAACCTTGTCATTTATACAAATGTAGTAATTAAATACAAAATTATTGTGTTTGCTTTACTTGATTTTGTGTTTTATTTCTACGGCCGAAAATTTGTTTGCATGTTGTAATTTTTTTAATAACCAGGCACTTGTGCCTAAGATGGCCCACTTCTTAGGATGCCCCAGTTTCGGAAAACTTATGTAAAAAAATATTATGGCGTGTGTCCACATCCCAAGTATAATTCGATTACTGTTTGCTTAGTTTTAGCATTTAATCCAAAGAAATAAAACTATATATATGTCTCTAATTGACGGACAAAAAACTGTATTTATTTTAATAATATAAAACAACATTTTTGGTGCGTTTTGTTACGGGCTCCTTTGCAGAATAGACCATCTGTCTTCCTGCTAGGCATCTCGTAAAAGGCAAGCTTAGGTAAACAGTCACTAACTGCGACAACTGACTAGGTTGCAGAGTTTCCTAACAACTCGCCCCGATTGGTACCACCGCATTATCTATTCCTGCTGCCATAATGTCAGTGCTTGCCGTTGACGTGTTCCAGTTCGGAGGATAAAGTAGCTGGTAAACTTACTTTTGCTCGAGGTCTAACAACCTGGCCTCAGATTGGCCACGCACCATTTCCACCTTTGGTGTCACTAGGCGGCGCGAATTTCTTACCACCCAGAATTCCGTCTGCTTGTTTGCCTTCCAATATCATAAAGATTGTCGCTTCGTGTGTCAAGTTAAAATGCCTTATATTTTACTTAAGCGATGAACAAACGAAATTAAATTTATATTTTTAATTTAACTAGTGGTCGCCTATTTGTCGAAATTCGACCATGACAAATTTGAATATATTGCCGATAAGAACGCCATCGTCATTTATTCCAGACCAACTACTTTGTTTACAAACTTTTTAGTGCGCCATCTGTGATCTTTTATTGTTATCATCAGTTTATATTTTGTTTGTGTGTGTCAAATAATTGGTAGTGTGGGTAACATTTTATTTATTGATTTAATGTACTTTATAAGAATTATAATCAAAAAATATTAGCGTTCTGCACTTTTCCTACACATAAACTATAAGTGTGCCAAATTTTATGCTCCTGCGTCAGCGCAATTTTCGTAAAAAAGGGTCCAAAGTTTTGGCATCACGTATTAATATCATAGATTTATAAAATAGCAAACAAAATTTGTCCCTTGCATCTCTTAAATATTTGGAGATTTTTTAACATTGAATTGTAAAGAAATCAAATCTAAGTGGTAGATCTTGCCCGTGGTAGTGCACTTGTCAAATCCATAGTCTTTCAGAAATGGTTGTCTCTTACCGTCAGAAGAGCCTCTTGCTATAATATATTACAATATAAAATGGTCATTATGATGTATTGAATTGCAAAGTACAGAAATAACTATTAAATTTATGTAATTTTTTTTATATCCCAACCTTAAGTTTTCGAACATTGTTCATTCCTTAAACTACACTTTTTTTTAACTTTTATATTCTTTTGCAGCAATTGTCTGCAATCCTAATTGCAGCATTATCCGAGATTATTTCTCGAAGCGCAGATTTATAGACTTCAAGTCGATTTAGTGATCCCAAGTCGCCTATTGCGCTCGTAATCCTAGTCACCGCAATACTATTCATCTAAACTAAAATAAACTATTCAACCTTTGTCTTTAGGATAAATATTGCAAGAGTGCGGATTTATGTTTGTTGTGTCTCGTAAGCGTGATAATGATATTTCTTGTTTCACGAAACTATTAGGTATATACTCGTACATGTTTATAAGTAGCTATAAGAAACATATATTTTATTAATTAATTAATTGATATCTAGAATTCTGTTCTGGTTTGACTGATCTTGAGCACATAGAGAAAGAAGACAAAGTTGGGTCAGAGCAACACAGATAAATGTTTTTGGTTTGATGCCCTTTTTATTTCTATGGAATCTAGTTTTATAATAATAAATGAAAAATAATATTATTTGTAGCCTTGTTTTTGTGTAATATACATATAAACTAAACAGTCAAATAACAACCATGGTATTGAGCGTCTACCTAACTATTCCGTTGACAATTGAAAGTAAATTTAACGCTTTTTCCTATTTCCAAATTCAGCGGTTAGAAGAAACCGAATCGTCCTGATTTTATGTAAGTAGTTGTGGCAGTATCGCATTTAAAAGGAGAGAGAGAAGTGAAAGATGTAAATGACAACAACAACCATATATGTATTTGTATGTCTACTACCTTAGATGTGTAAAAAATTACTGATTTTTAATTATTGATAAGCGGGGAAAACATTTTTGAAATCGCTTAAAATACCATTTTTCCTTGGTCTTTTATTTATTCTGAGTATACTGACAAGAAGATCTGAGAGAAAGGGGTGTAACTGACTAATATATACCGCAAGCTAAGGCCAATGATATAAAAACGAAATTGTCATAAAAAATGATGAACCTTAATTCTGAAAACGTTAAATAAACACTTTCGGTTTTAAAATTAATTCAATATCTATTTTAACATTATGACTAGTTACATAAATTAGTTTAGATAACTCAAGATCCTAAAACACAAACACAAAATAAAAATAATAGTCATTTCTATAGATGGCTGCATTTGTCAGGAATCAAACTCAAATCTCGTCAATACTTTGTAGCATTACATTTATACATCCAGTTTTGGACTAACTAGGTTAAGGCATTGATACGTTATCGAAAGGTACATTTAAAGCCACGTTAAAATCACATCATATGCTACAATAAAGTTTAAACTATTCCAATTTGTAACACAGAGGTAAATTACAGCGTGATTAGCCGGTAACGATGGCTTTAGCTTTATTTATAGTGACTATAAGTTTGAAAGTATCAATAAGGATTTTTTATCAACACTTTTTTACACTGTAAACTTTTCATATAGATTTATTTTAAAACCACGACGGAAAAAAAGGTGTGTTAAAATTTGACCTATGTGTGTGTGCGTATGTCTGTGTTTGTGCGTGTGTGCTTGTGCGTGAGTGTGTGTGTGTGTGTATGTATGTGTGTATTTGTGTCTGTGCGTATGTGTGTCCCCACACACATACGCACATACGGCGGGGGGGGGGGTGTCTGTTTTGAACGGATGGACGAATTGAATGCGAGTTTTTCGTTTGAAACCTGACTACGATGTTCAAGATTTCAGACTCTAAAAACATTAAAATTGTCTTAAATTTTTAGAGGTTATTCCTAACCTACTCGTATATATACCAGTATAATATTTGAGATATACAACACATTACACGGTATGCACGTGTAACTGCAATGCAGCTCCCCGTGGATGTTGGAAATAGAGCGGCGTAAATCAAAGGATTTAGTTGAAGAACGCATGTAATGTGTCGATAATGAAACACTTAATCGAGGAAGTGACGATTTCAAGGATTTTATCTGTTATCTCATTGCAATTTATTGTTCTTTGCATTCGTCAGTAAGTTAAAATAAGGTATATAAAGGGAATTTTATCCATAGATATTACTAGCTGCCTGCTCCGGCTTCACTCGGATGGTAATTTTTTTTAGCATAAATTGAGATGCAAAATATCCTATCTTTCAAGTTGGATCAAACTGCACACGGTGTGCAAATTTCATTGAAATCGGTTCAGTAGTTTAGGAGTCCATCGCGGACAAACAACGTGACAAGTAATTTATATATATTAAGATTATTATAAATACGAAAGTCTGTTTCTGTGTGTGTCTATTTGTATATCTGTTGCTTTTTCACGGCTAAACAACACGAATAAACTGATTTTAAAGAAATTGTATACACTACACCAGTTCAAACATAGGCTTTTTTTTCAAAAATCTATAGCATCAAAATCAGTTTAACCGTGTTTATGTTTTAGTTTAGTTTTAGACAAACATACACAGAGAACCAGATTTTTGGATTTATATTATCAATAACTATAGATAATTGCCCTATAATATGACTGGGTTAATCAGACTTTATGTTAGTGGATGAAAGTTTGTATGAAAACCGTAACTATTTTAGGCCAACAAAGTCACAGGCAAACAGCTGGTTTTAAATAAAAGCACTGCAGCAAGCGACAAGACATAGTTTTTTTTTTTTTTTTTGGAATGACTAATGTGTCGCCAATCCCGCAGTTTTTACAACTTCACCGGGCTTTGTGGGCCAAGCACACTCTGCCCTAGACAACATTCTTTAGATTGGTTGGACTGTTCCCAACAACGTCAGCAACAAGGGCTGTCTCCCGGGAGATCGTACATCGACTTGATGTTACGTTTTGGTTACTGGGTGGTCTTAATGGAGGAATAGTGGCATAGTGGAATAGTGGAATCGTCGCTCAGCGCCTAACGCCGAGCAAGAAGATCGGCGAAGTGTAGTGTAGTGTCCTGTGAGCTTGTATTGTTTCGATTGGGAGGGAGGTTTGCGTTTGCCGGGATCCAATAGGACGTGATTAGCTTTTGAGCGGTCACGGCCGAGTTGGGTAGTAGCCCCGTCGACCTCATATGATGATAGGATGTACAGGATAAAAATATTTTCATAAGCCTCGATACATTTGATAAAGTAGATAGATGATTATATAAAATAACTTATAAAAAATAAAAGAATTTCAAATTGAAACTGGAAGACAAGACTTGTCGAAATATCTATGTGTCTGTGTGGTCGTCAAGTTTATTCTAAACTCGGTTTTCGATCTTCCGTTTTAAAGTGAAATGTGCGTGCTATGCTATATTCTAGAGAGTTTTGAAATAGTTACTTCTGTGAGATATGGAATAAATAATAAAATAAATACACATCCCTGGACAAGTCACACAAATTGAATCTAACCCCAAAGAAAGGAAATTATACGCATGTGTCAACGATTCTAATACACAGATACTAGAATATATTTAACAAAAACCCAGACCCGAAAATGCAGACATTAAAATGTTCATCACACAAATGTCTGCCTCCGTCGGCAACCCGAGCTTCGCGGTTGGTCGATGTACTTAGGTGTGTACGCTAGCTACTCGACCAACGAAGCGATTAAATATCATCTTCATGAAACGGATTTGATTTTCAAAACCATCTTTAAACAAGAAAGCAAAGCGAGAAAATTTGCCAAAAAATGTCATGTAATTTCAATTCAAACACAAAACATTAGTTTCAAATTTATAGTCAGTATAAATACAGCTAAAGCCATCGTTACCGGCTAAACACGCTATAATTTACCTATGTGCTATAAATTGGAATAGTTTAAACTTATCTAATGTTAGTTTAACCTGTCTTAAAATGTACATTATGATGGTAAATGTATTTTTTTACATTGTTAAACGACAGTGAAAATAACTGTATAATGCTACCAATCATCAACGAGGCATATTATTCAATGATTGACAAATAAATCAGTGATTTGTACAAATCTTAGTATTTTTGATTCTACATATAAATTTATTGATTGAATAAACTTAACTATGTATTATTAATTGAAATTATAGAACAAAGACACAACCGTAGGGTGGTCTTTGGTTTTTGATTAATTTCAATGCTAAACCATCTAATACGCCACACCAGCACCAAGCCAAGAGCATAACTTGATAAGCAGAGGGTATCAAGCGACAAATATACGATACACGATAAATGCAGATCTGCGTAGCTTCCTTCACATTCATTAATATTTTCATACAAACACGCGGAGTTCAGAGACTTGTTACTAGCCTCAGAGGAAATCGAAACCGAAATTTTGGAATGTCAACCTAAACACCCGGGTACTAACACCTATCCACGTTGTATATATTCTGTTTATCAAACTTTCACTTTTTATTAATTCCAGGCTGAACCATTGGAGCATTACACCAATGTTTTATCGATATCGTTATTTCTAGGATCTCATTCATGCGAATGCGGTCTGCAATTGTAACATGACAGATTTTCCGTAGTGGCTTCATTTAGACCGTATTTATCCTACTTTTATGCATTCTCATAACTCGCACTTCCCTTAAGTAACATTAATATTACTTAATTTTAAATTAATATTACTTAATAGCATAATTAAATGCTATTAAGTAATATTAATAGCATTTAATTATGCTTCAATTAAGTGACGTTAGAATAAACATAGAGTTATGCAAAACGAGTCAGGCATTCTTAACCAAAACTTCGCTTTGATATTTGACGATGATGATTTACAAATGTTATAAATATTCTTGACTGCATGAGGTCCCGGGTTCGAATCCCGGGTCGGCCAACAAAAAGAAAATTGGATTTTTCCAATTTTCTAATAAAAAAAAATGTTGGTCGGGATTGGAAATGTGCCTGGTTGTCGATAGGCTTGCCACCTATCACATTGTGGGACTTAGTGTCTTCCGGCTAGTCGTGGGTGCCTTGGTAGTACCTCTGCCTACCTCTTCGGATATGGGCGTGAAGATACTTTTTTTTCATAAAAATTCTATTCATTTAATATGCAAAACACTTTGCACAAATTTTCTCAACTTCAAATACGCAATGAAATTTTTTTTTCATTTAATTTTTCTGGAAACTGTACGCCCTGAGTAGCTTAAATACCCCTTATTATTCTAAGAATTTTAATGTTTACCGAATATTCTCCATTTTGTGTTATTTAAATAGAATTTGTGATCATAAAACATATAAGTATTAACACGGGACCCATCTCCGGATTATTTATTTTGAATTTAATTATGTATTTAGAAAGGTATTCATAAATGGAAAATTTAAACGGATAGTCTAGTAAGTAATCTAAATAAATGAAAGTAAATCCCTATTTCCTTTTGGTCACGCCTTAACTTGACAATGACTTTCCCACTTTCATTACTCATTTTTTAAAGTATTCTGCATACAGAATGTTCTGCAGACAAAATTAACAATCATTGGTGCTGGAAAATAGCAAAGAAAATTATAAAAAAACAATTTTACTAGTTATTGGCTGGGAGTACCTCTACCATAATTTGATCAGGTAAAACACATATTTTAATATTAAGTCTAGCTTCAAAACGCAAAACATTTTTTTAAAATTCTTTATCAGGTTATTGGTAATGCCTTATAAACAATGTCAAAAACAATTCAGAACATGTTTACATTAATTGAATTATGGAATAATATAATTGCGAACTTTTGTCTGTCTGTTTGTTTGTTTGTTACTTCTTCACGCATGCAAAAACTTCTGAACCGATTTTCATTAAATTTTGTACACACATAGATGGTAACTTGGATTAACACATTATTTAGTTTTTATCCGGAAACAATGTTCCTGTGGGACTATTAACCACACGGACAATGCCGCGGGCAGCAGCTAGTTATAGATATTGTGTTTACTTTTAACTCAAAATCAATCAACGTTTCATTACACTGTAATTAAATTCAAAATTAATTTGTTGATGCTCACATATTAATTTTGTTAGTGAGGTGGTTTTTTATTAATTTTAAAACATTTTGAATTGTGGTTTTTGAGTAATACTTAATTTTAAATAGACGAAAATGACAAAATGAATATGAGACCATTTCGGAATTTCATGACCTACATTTCGTTCGTATTCGTTATTATCCGAGTAGTCATATAACGAATACATAAGAAACTATTTTAAAAACAAAAACCCAGATCCGGAAATGCAGACATTAAAATGTTCAATACACAAATGTCTGCCACAGTCGGCAACCCGAGCTTTGCGGTTGGTTGATGTAGTTAGGTGTGTACGCTAGCAATTCGACCATTATTTGGTACACACGGAGAGGGTCACTTGAAATAACGCAAACAACTCTCTGCCTACCCCGTAAGGGACTTGTTTAATTTTTAATAATTTAACACTGAACAACAACTTTCCATGTCAACATTTGACTTCTGTTTTAAGTTAGTATAAACCTGAATTCAGGACGCCGAATAACAATCCATCAAATGATAGCGCAGTTAACTTTGATGAACGAAAAGTTACTGATTTAATGGTCTGCAGGTTCAATGTGCTAACATAAGCTACGTTAACTTTAAGGTCAATCAATCTTCAAATAAGATATCGTAAAAGGTTAAATTTCTCTTCTTTGAGGAATCACCTGTTAAAATAAACATTACATATAACATAATTATAATTTACACTAAAACATGCTATTTAAAAGGTTGAGTAAATTTTATCAGGAAAAATATTTCATATATAATGTTTGCTACTTTCCACTGGTGGTAGAATGCAAAGCAACTTGTCCGGATAAGGACCAACTGATTTACTTGTTCCTTCTGCCATAATGACTCTGTCATGTTCTGATCTAAAGGATAGGGTAGCCTGCCCACTTGAACAAAACGCCTTTCATCCCGGCCTCAGGACATTGACACGTTTGTAACTTCTCCCGTATCTATAGACCATCGTTTCTCTTATGATCAGGAGTGTGTTTGTTCGCTGACTTCTAACATAAATAATCAATTTTGGTACACATGTCACACAAAAGGTACCTAAACGAAATAAGAGTGTTAAAAAATAGCAATATATTAAACAGAAAACTGATTTGCGTAAAATGCAAGTGCTTTGAAAATCTTTTAAATATAATTCATAAAATACATGTTTATTTGGAGTTATGTTATTTTAGGCCAGAATATCTGCCGCACATAAATATTTATCTTGTTTGTTATGTTTTCATAAGAAAATAACTCGAAATTTATTACACTCTAATCACTATATTCATTTTATCCTAGCTGATTCTTAACATGAAAGCTACTTAGTTCTCCCCTAAAACCTTTGCAGACATCAGTATAAAAAGTAGTTGGCTTCATTTTCCTAAATCTATTTAATATAGAAAAGTAATCTGGCTGTTTAAATGTAATATAGAAAAGTAATCTGGCTGTTTGAGTACTAGTATATAAGTTTCGTGTTACAATTTTAAAATAGTATAGACGATAAAATTACTGCTGCACGCTTAACACACTATGTTTAGAATGATGATAGACTAGCTGATGCCCGCGACGTTTTTGCGGAGTAAAGGCTATCCTGTGTGTTAATTCAAGTCACCCTCTCCGTGTGTACCAAATTTCATTAAAATCGGTTAAGCAGTTTTTGAGTGAAGTGTTCTAGTCGCGGAGGTGGCGGTGGGAACGTTAGTTAGGCTTTTTCCATTCTGTGTTATTTGGAGGACTACTTGCCACAACAGTTACGCTGCTTAATTAGCAAAACAAAGGCTTATTTTACATCTGTTATAATGTTTCCGCAAAGTAACGCCTGGTTTAATAAAAAAAAAATTTTTTATCTAGCATTTACAGGCCCAAATGTGTAGATATCATCATCTACATACACCTAAAATATATTAAGCATATTTGCTACAGTTACATAATAAAAATAAGTTACCGTTTTGAATTGAAAACAAAATCTAAGCACACACATATTTTCACATTCATAATACTTTTATTTTAAGTTATCTCAGTTTAGGTTTATGACAGCTCTTATTAAAATTGTAATGTTTACGTTAGATTTTTGTGCTACAAAAACAACCCATAATATGCTTTTTTTATTGTAAACGGATCTATGCTAATTAAGAAGTAGAATGGGTTGAAAACCATTTCAACAATTTATAACAAAACATTTTCAATCTATAACGTCGTTTTATTGAGTATAGAATTGGGGGAATTCTAGCCCTAAGGGGATGAGATAGGGGTTAAAAGTTTGTATGAAAGACCGTCATTTTATAAGTTAGAAATATGAAACTTTATTTTTGGGTTACTAAGTAGAAATGAGTAGATACGTATTTAGGTGTTTCTAGAAGTTTTACCCCCAAGAGGGCGAAATAGATATTGAAAATTTGTAAAAAAGAGGACTGCTATTTTTTAAGTTAGAAATATGAATCTTTATTTTTGGCCTACTCATTTATAAATGAGTAGATACGAAACCAAGCATTTCTGGAATTTTAACCCCAAAGGGGGTGTAACAGGGTTTGAAAGTTTGTATGAAAGTCCTTATTGCAAAGCTATATTCAATAAATATATTATTAACTGCCACGTGAGCAAAGCCGCGGGTAGCAGCTAATATAATATTATAGAGCATAATAAACATCAATTTTGCAACGTATTTCTTAGGTAGAAACTCATAGTTTTCTTTCAATAAAACTGTATTTATATTACTCACAAAGGACATATTGGAGATTGAAATCAATTCAATTACTTTAAGGTAGCAAAAATAATCAAAAAGTGAAATACTTTATTATTAAAACCCAATTTTGGAAGTTCAGAGTGTCTTAAATAAAAGACTGTTTTTTCTTCGATCCTTTCCTTTTTACTTCATTAAACAAAAGATAAAACATCTCAGATCCCTTTTGATTGCGAGTATTTATTTTGCTCGCACGGAGGAATCGGTATTGAAGGCCTGAACCAATTAATATTTCAATTGCTTTTAACTTTTCAGGGAGTTCCTCAATTCTTAAGGTTTTTGATGGAATCCGATATGCGTCTTACCAATTAAAGCCTTAAAAGGGTTTCGCTAATTTCTTGTTTATTATTCGAAGTATTTTATTCATTTTAATCTTCATTCATCTTTGCAGTCTACTGCTATAGCTACTAAAATGTCTAATTTTTGTTAGGATATGTGGTGAACTAATTATATATACGTTTGCGTGTATTAATAATACCAAGAACTTTTAAATTTACGTTGAAACTTCTTCTAGGGTCATTAAACATAACATTACTTTATAGGTTTTGCTGTTAGTTTTGTTACAAACACTGAATATTGTTTGAATGGTGGTAGAAAAAAATCCTATTAATATTATAAATGCGAAAGTTTGTAAGTATGGATGTATGGATGTTTGTTACTCTTTCACGTTCGAATGGCTGAACGGATTTGTCTGAAATTTGGAAGACAGATAGATTGTGACCTGGATTAACATATAGGCTATTTTTAATCCCGATCGCATACCGGGTTTCTGTGAAAACGCCGGCGAAGCCGCAGGTAGCAGCTAGTATGCATATAAATTTCAGTTACTGCCTTACACGCCGTTAGTCAAATCTGTGGTAAAACTGACTGAAAACCCATAATGTAATAGCCCTTTAGCTATTACTCGTGTATTATGGTTGCACAAATGCAACGGATTATTGCGAAAAAGAACTAGGTGGTAGAGTTTCGCAGCGACTCGCCCGGATTGGTACCACTGCCTTACCTATTCCTGCTGCCATAACGTCATGTCGTGTTGGTCGACCGTCGACCTCAGGTTGGCAACGCACCATTACCACCTTTGGTGTCTTTAGGCGGCTGAATTTCTTACCATCAGGAAATACGTCTGCTTTTTTGCCTTCCTGTATCGTAGAAAAAACGATTTTGATGGCTTTTTTTTGAAAAGATAGGTCATAATTTCTATGTATTAGTAGTGTTGAGAAA
>NJDC01003659.1:79755-93749 GCA_002245475.1 Calephelis virginiensis
TAGAGTTTCGCAGCGACTCGCCCGGATTGGTACCACTGCCTTACCTATTCCTGCCGCCATAACGTCATGACGTGTTGGTCGACCGTTGACCTCAGGTTGGCAACGCACCATTACCACCTTTGGTGTCTCTAGGCGGCTGAATTTCTTACCATCAGGAAATACGTCTGCTTGTTTGCCTTCCTGTATCATAAAAAAAACGATTTTGATGGCTTTTTTTTTGAAAAGATAGGTCATAATTTCTATGTATTAGTAGTGTTGAGAAACACCCCTAGCATAAGTAAATTATTTGCTAACTATGATGTTAGATTCAATTTGAGTAACTTGTCCATAAATATTTATTAATAATTTGGAGGTAATCCCATGTTACTTTTATCTAAAACGATTAGACGTTTTTGCGTTATACTGAATAACTACCAATATTTACATTATTTAGTGCCATTAATATTTGAAAAAAGAATAATCAAAATTTTATATAGTACTGACATAATTTGTGTAATTTTTTTGCACTATTACTGCGCTTAACTGATTCTTTATAAATTAAATAACGGGATAATAAATGAGAGGATGTAGATTGTGAAAATTTTTCTATCACCTCATCATCATTAGCTTCAAGACGGGAAGAAAAAAGGTAATTAAGATTCACATGATATGTGAACAGCTGGTATGCTCATTTGTTTGAACAGAGAGTTAATATTGTTCTGTGGAGAGTACACAGATACAGAATAGGTATAAGAAGGTGTTACTTTGTGGAAAGACATACACAAAACTTGTTTTCTGCTCTTTCGCAGAGTGTAGACCAATTCTTCTGATGATAGTGAGTGTACTGTTGGTGCTAATTAAACAGCTTAATGGTGTGTTTATGTTGTGTGGAACTGTGTATATTTGAAATTTTTGGCTGCCGGTAAGTCCAATTCATCCATAACACACCGTCTTTCTTGTTTTGTTGTGCCAGGATACATGAACATATTTTTATCAGGACATTTCGAATTAAATAATTTTATTAGTAGTTAGATACATAATTGTTTATTCTGATACGATTACCACTTAATCTATGATTATAATTTTTGTGTAGACTGTCTTCGGTTCAAAGTGTAGTCTATGATTTAAAATCATTGACTTTATTGTCAGCATCCAGATGTGATGACTCATCACCCGTTTTTACAACCTAGTTATGTAGGAGTGTTGGAATGAGTCCTAACTGAAGTTGGCACAGTGCTACACAGAAACTCAGCCGAACTGGTATCACGCAACAGAACTGAAACTGGTCACATGGATTTACACTACTGCTCCTAACTGAAATGTTTCGTGCTGACTACTACACGTTATCAGGAAAGCTGTCTACTTGTTCACTATCTTATATCATAAAAAAGACAAGGGCTGTTTGTTTTTTTAGAACGAGAAGAGTAAAAAAAAGTTGTGTAGAGGTGAGTATATGGTATTATTCCATTTAACCTAAGTTTCATGTTTTTTTATTATATTTTTATTATATCATTAACTTTTATGCGTAGGCATTTGCTGGCCTAGTTTGTAGCTAAAATTGTGACACATTACTACTTAAGCTGTCGTCGCAATATTTAACCTTCAATATAGTTCACGAGCTTTAGTTCATGAGCCGTATGTCAATTACTCTGAACATACAAGTTCACTACATTAATGCTGTTGTAAATCGTTGCACGTCCTCAATTATGTCGCCAGATAGTGCTTGATGTAGCTCATTAGGATTCAAGTGCTCGCTAAAGCACAGCTGACATATTTTAGTTGACTAATTTGACGAATTAACGTTATTTTTGGCAATCAGTCTAAAAACCAACATGACTTATTTAAGTTGTTTTAATTATTTAAATTATCTCAGAAAATACCTTAGGATAGTATGCTATGGTCCAATCACATAATATTATTTTATTTTTATGATATTGGAAGGAAAACAAGCGGACGGATTTTCTGATGGTAAGAAATTCTAGCTGCCTAGAGACACCAAAGTTGGTAATAGTGCGTTGCCAACCTGAGGCCGGGATGTTAGGTCTCGAGCCAAAGTAAGTTTACCGGCTACCTTACGCTCCAAACCGAAACGAATAGGTAAGGCGGTGGTACCAATCCGGATGAGTCGCTGCGAGACTCTACCACCTAGTCAGAGGTCACGGTGTTAATGACGGTAAGCCTATGCTCACCTTTTACGAGCTGCCTGGTAGGACAGCAAATGGTCTATTCTGAAAATTAGCCCGCACCAACACAGGGATGAGTTGTTTTTTTTTTTCAATAATATTTGTTAACTATAACAAACACAGAATAAGCGAAAAATTAAAATATTTCTTTAAATCTAAGATGAAAGATCCGCTCTTACTTGGGCCGACTTAAGTGAAAGATTCGCGCCAATGTAAAATGGGTTCATGTCTCTAAGTATTGAAAGACAGTTCAGTGGTTTTCTACGATTTCGGAACTAAAAAAATCAACGGCAATTCAATGATACATATACCTACATCTCGAAGAATATTTAAAAACAGCTTATTTACAAGCATAATCATCATCATCAGCCAGAAGACGTCCACTGCTGGACATAAGCCTCCCCCAAAGAGCCCCACAAGTCACGGTCACCAGCCGCTTGTATCCAGCGACTTCCCGCTACTTTGACCAGATCATCAGTCCACCGAGTGGGAGTTCGTCCAACACTACGACTACCGGTGCAGGGTCGCCACTCGAGAACCTTTCTTATCTATCGGTTTCGGTTCTGTGAGCAATGTGGCCTGCTCATTTCTACTTCAGCTTGCTGACTTTCTGAACTATGTCAGTTACTCTCGTTCTCTTGCGGATCACTGAATTACGGATCATATCTCGCAGAGAAACACCGAGCAAACATTATATTTAAAATATTTTTTGTCGCGCTTCGCGTATATAATCAAAGTAAACGTATACATAGCCCCACACATTTAGGTCTAAGATCCGAATTTAGGTCGACCTACATCGAGCTGATAATAGGATGAAACCGGTTTTATAGCAAATTTAGTATATCAGAAAATATATTAAAAACGGGTTACCTAAAAAATCCTGGACCGAATATTTTTAATTATTTAAAAATAAAGGTTTTTAACATTTCCAACTTTTTTTCAGGCAACCCTATACAATTGTAAAAATTGTAATGAAACTGCACATATGTTGATATTTTTTTTTCCTACTATCCGATCCCGTAAAGGTAACTAGCGTTGATAATTATCTGATTATACCTGGCAATCCAGATAAACAACAAGCAACCCAACTTCTGCAATTTCGTCTTATTCCTACTGTAAGTCGGGATAAAATCTTAATATTGTAGCAAATAATGAATAAAAAACATTTAAAAAAATCAAAAAAATGTCCAGGACTTTTTTAGGTAACCCATTTTGAATATATTTTCTAGTATACTAAATTTGGTACAAAACCGGTTTCATTCTATTATCTGATATCAAGTTAGTCAAAACAGGTTACCCAGTGTTATTCCGGGATCGCTAAGTAGAATATACCATCTGCCTCTCTGTCAGGCACCTGGCAAAAGGCAAACGCTAGTTAAAATATAGGTTATTACTCACTAGACCACTGGTGGTAAAGTACTGTCTGTACACCAACATGCCCGGGTAGGGATCCACGGCCTTACCTATTCCTGCCACCACACTCTGGCATATTCCAGTCCTGAGGGTAAGTTAGTAGGTAGACTTGCACAATATACCTGAAATTCCGGCCACAAGACAGTGAGGCACCTATAACATCTATAGTGTCTATAGGCCACTGTTATCATATATCATCAGGAGAGACGTCTACTTGTTTGCTGACATGTAAAACAAACAACAAAATAAATTTATAATTCAACAAAATTTATTCAGATTTATATGTACCTACTACTCGCCGACACGGCGAACTTTGCATCTCTTAATTTGATAAATAATAATAATGATAGCTTTTAAGTGAAAAGTAAAATGTTTTTTTTTTCTATTTTAAGCCCAATTAAATCTGAACAAGTAAGTAACTGTTCGATAGTTTTTTTTTAATGAAGTAACCTTTGTTTCAATAAACCTTCGAACATATTACACCCAAATTTTGTTATATAGTAATAGGTTACACTAAAGTTCAAAAGCCAGCTTGAGATGACCTATACATTAAAATGTTCCTGCACATTCCAGGTAGTAAGCTATGAAAGTTATTAAGGTCATTTGTACTGAGCGATGTCATGTCTGTAATTTGTAAATTACAAAACTTATGACTTTAAAAACCTTACGGGACAGTTTGTAATCAATGATCCTATAAATCAAAAAATAATACATGTAACTACATTTTTTATCTAATGTATTTTTAATGCAATTACGTTTCTTATTTCTTTTTATTTATTTCTTTCGCGTTGTGAATAATTAGCTTATGTTACATTTTATCCTCTCTCCCACTTTTTTTTTATAGTGTGGAAAATCCCCCGGATACCCGCTGCTCTCGGGGGAGAACAGCGGGTTATGTCGGACTCGAACCGACTAAAAACCACACTATGACCTTCGTGCCGCCCGGCTAGGAGCGAGATGGGGTCGTGTTAGTATTCACCATCTCGCTCCGTGGCTACGGCCCGGTCCTTACTGGGCCTTCTCCCGTGCTGAAAGAGGAGCGATTACGGCCACTGGAGTCGCTCCCCAGGCGTGCAAGGCCGTGCTGGCCGAAGAAAGTGCCCCGACTCCCCTCGGCAGCCCCGCATCGGAGGCGCTTTGAAGGCCAAGGAACCGCCTTCTTGCGCCCCCGGTCACCGAGCATGGCGTTGACGACGCTCGGCAGCGAGAGGTCTTCTCCTACGACTACTGTGAGAGTACGCCGCTGTGACTCAAAAGCGACGCATTCCCCCAGCGTGTGGGACGCCGTATCCTCTGGCGCCTCGCACTCGTGACGGGGGTCGCCTCCCGTCTCGTGATCTTGTGCAGATACTTCCCGGAGCACCCGTGCCCGGAAAGAAGTGCACAAGTCGGAACGTCAGCGACTTGAACCGCCGCTGCAGCCAACCTCGGAGGACCGGTCGGATTGCCTCCACCGTCACCTGCCCAGGGACAGGTGGGGCAAGGTCCTCCTTCCACCGCTCCAACATGGTCTCCTACGCCTGCCTCTGCATGTGCCATCCTCTCTCTGACTGGTACAAGTTATTTCAACAGGTAAATTAAAACCTATGGCAACGTATTTTTAATTTAGCACTTGCCCTGTGCTTGGGATAAATTTCTATAAATTTTAAAGAAAGAAAAAATTTCGCCCCAGACAGGATCTGAACCTGTTTCTTTAAAATTTATAGAAATTTACCCAAGCACAGGGCAAGTGCTTAAATAAGAATACGTTGCGAGAAACGAAAGTTATGACCATTCTAAAATGTGAATTTTATCTGTAATGATGAACTCATTTGGTGGGTTTTTGGCATGGGCCTGTACTCTATTATGCATCGGCTTGTTTGCCTTATATAACAAAAGAAAAAAAAATAAACCATTACTTAAAAACAAAGTAAAAGTAAATTTATAATCGACCTTAATCAAAGATCAACGTGAAAATTGCAAAGGTTTTTTACGTTGTTTTTAAGAGAAAACTTCTTTAGCGGCGTTGCGCACTTTTTTTGGAAAAGGTAAAACTTCTGAAAACTTCTGAAAAAAGAGAAAGTCTTGTCAGTCTAGCAATAAAATCAATTCCATCCATTCCATATTTCTTTTAGGCATAGGGATTGATACACGAAAAGTATTTTCACGCACATATCGCTGAAAAGATTGGCAGGGTCTCAACCAAGACACCCACGACTAGCAGAAAACACTAAGTAACACAATGTGATAAATGGCAAGTATATCGTCAACCAGGCATATAATCGATCCCGGGCTTCGTTACTTTTAAAAGAAAGTTGAAAATAATCATTATCATTTTTTTTGTTACCCGACCCAGGGATCGAACGCGGGACCTCAAAAAGTCAAGTCCGACACCGGACCGCTAGAGCACAGAGGTGATTGACTTATACACGAAGATTGCAGTAACGCCGGATATAGGGACAGTCATACCTAGCTGCGATCACTTTTTAATGCATTGGCATAACAATTCAGTTACCTAAATTATCATCTCGCTATCAGCGGGCATTGGTTCTAACTTTTGCAAATAATAGGCTTACTTAAGTAATAAATATATGTCTTACTGATCTCTTTTTTCTAATGAAAAAGAGAAAGGATTAACTGAAACAATGCTCACTATCATTTTTCAAGCCGGATGACAACCTTTTGCAAGTCACTTAGTACCAATTGTAAGAAATATCTTGACAGAACTCATAATTCATGGAACAATGACCCTGCATTAATTAAATTTTACACGTTGTAAAGGGTTAAGTCTTCCTTAGGGATTAATAAATCAATGACTGAATAGATTCCTATTAAAGGAATGTCCCCGTGTTGGTCCGGGCTCCTATGTAGAATAGACCATCTGCCTTCCTTGCCAGGCAGCTCGTAAAAGGCGAGCATAGGCTCACCGTCACTAACACCGTGACATCTAACTAGGTGGTAGAGTTTAGCAGCGACTCGCCCGGATTGGTACCATCGCCTTACCTATTCCTGCCACCATAACGTCATGACGTGTTCCGGTTCAGAGGATAAGGTAACCAGTACATTTACTTTTGCTTGAGGCCTTAAATCCCGGCCTCAGGTTGGTAATGTACCATTACCACCTTTTTTGTCTCTAGGCGGTGTCAATTTCTTACTATCAGAAAATCCGTCCGCTTGTTTTCCTTCCAATATCATAAAAATAAAATATTATTATGTGATTGGACCATAGCATACTATCCTAAGGTATTTTCTGAGATAATTTAAATAATTAAAACAACCTTTGGTGTCTCTAGGCGGCATGAATTTCTTAACATCAGGAAATCCGTCTGCTTGTTTGCCTTCTAATGTCATTAAAAAAAAGGTCTCCAGTAGGCGCTTTGAAGGCGTAGGAACCGCTTTCTTGCACCCCCGGTCCACCTGTGCCGAAGCGGGCCTGAATTGGGATCGTCTTCCCGGGCCTGCTCCGCGGTCTCCTTTTGCGTCATTACTTCTTCGCAAAAGGAGAACACCGCCAGGAGCTGTCACCACCAAGCATCGCTTTGACGAAGCTCGGCAGCAAGAGGTCCTCTCCTACGACTGCTAAGAGATTACCCCGCTGTGACGCACTCCCACAACGTGTGGGACGCCGTATCCTCTGGCGCCCCGCACTCGTGGCAGGCGGGGGTCGCCTCCCGTCTCGCGATCTTGTGCAGATACTTCCCGAAGCATCCGTGCCCGGAAAGCACCTGTACAAGTCGGAACGTCAGCGACCCGAACCGTTGCTGCAACTACCCATGAGGACCGGTCAGATATCCTCCACCGTCGCCTATCCAAAGACAGGTGGGAATACGTCCTACTTCCACTGCTCCAACGTGGTCTCCCACGCCTGCCTCTGCAAGCGCCTCACATCTTCCCACGCAAGGGGCTCCCTGCGCGTCCTCGCCGGCGACACCGCGAGGTATGTATCAGAAAATGCGCAGGCATGGAGCTCCCAGGGCGGGTCTGCTGCGAAGACGCATGTCGCCGTCCCGGACACCGTCTGATGCCCACGTATCGCCCTGGTCGTGATGACCCGCTGCGAACGTCACATCAGGGTCTTATTGGCGCGACCAAGGGCGTCCGTCCAGACCGGTGCCCCATACAGGGCCATACTCCTTACGACGCCGGAGTACAGCCGTCGGCAGTTGGCGCTCGGGCCTCCCACGTTGGGCAGCAGCCTTCCCAATGCAGCAGCGGCTCCCAGAACTCTCGGGGCGAGCTGGACAAAATGTGCCCCGAAAGTCCACCTTTCGTCCAGCATGAGACTCAAGTACTTCATTTGGGTCTCAACCCGGACCGGAACCCCGGCCAGTATTACTCGCGTACCTGGAGGGGGTCCCCCCAGAATCCAATGAAGCATTAGGGCCTCGGTCTTGGGGAGGTTTACCTCCAGACACAGGGAGCGTATGCGGCCGACGACGATGGTTGTTCCCAGCTCCGCCAGCTGCAACATTTAACCCAGGTCCCTTCCTGGTGTGTCGTCCGCATAGCATGCTACCCGAAGGTTGTTGGGCAACACACGTTGGAGGACCCAGTCATTGTCCCACAGGAATGGGCCCAGAACGGGACCCCGCAGATGACGCGGCGGCGTACGATGCCGTCGCGTCCTTCCGCCAGGATCTCGTGGTCCCAGAGGTAGTCGGACAACAGCTTCCGCAGATACAGGGGCACCCCAAGGTAGCGGAGCGCCTCCTGTATTGTTCCGTGCGGGAGACTCTATAGGGCATTGGCGATGTCGAGAGAGACCGCCAGCGCCTTGTCGCCTTCGCGAACCGACTCATGCGTCCAGGCCTTGAGCCAGAGCAGGGCGTCTAGACAAGAACGCCCCACCCTGAACCCGTACTATGCCTCCGACAGGTCAGGCCCCGCCGCCTCGAGGTGCCGGACGATTCGGGTCGCCACTATTCTATTCTATTCTCTACAATTGATAAAATTTACGTGGGAAAATAATTATTGTTATTATCAAATCAAACTAATGAAAAAGTTGGAGTTGGTTCTTATAGTTTAACTGTGCTTAAGTAATTATTTGTTACGCAATTACTCAGTCAATAATATTTTGATTTTATGCTTATTTTGGTAAAAGAGTAAATTATGATTTCGAGAAGTCTATATAATTTTTATTGGGATGCAACAATTAGTGGACACCGTCAACGGTGATGTCGTCGATGTACGAGAAAATTTTTGCAAAATATCAAAAATGGCTCACGTCAAGAAGCACAAGACGTGTTCTTTTTTTGACTTTTTTCCGTGTCTGTTATTTTTAAAAAAACCTTGTTGTTCTTTAATTTATGATCATTTTTTATGACATAGTTTTTTGATGTATAAGTAGTAAGGTGGTGGTGTGTGTGTGTCTGGAAGTAGTGTTATATGTGTGTCTTCAGTTTTTAATGGTTCTATTTCTGATCTGTATGTAATGTTTTTGTATGTTCACTGACATTTTCATCAATTTTGAACCTAATTTTAAATATTTGTTTAATGAAAATGGTCAGGAATTCGATACACAATCAAGAGTATATTATACTCCTTATCCATATTTCTTCCTCGTGTTGGTCCGGGTTCCTTTGCAGAATAGATCATCTGCCTTTCTTGCCAGGTAGCCAGCACAGTATATTTGAAAAAAAAAACCTACTTTTTACTAAATTAATTACACTTACACAAATGATACACGTTTTTAAACAATACACTTTCAGAGCTTTCTACAGTTTCTCGCATTATTAGCATAATTATTAGCAAGTCGAAATTTCATGCACATTCGACTTGATAATTAACTTGATGAAAATGAACTGAATTTAATAAAATCAGGTTCAAATTATTTAAAATTAAGTTATTATTAAAGAATTTAAGTTATTTTTTAATAAGTTAAAACTATAAGAGAGCAATCGGTTTTATTACTATTGTTACTAAAAGCTGTAAAACATTTAAACTTTTATCAGTTTCCTTGAAATCTGTAAAGCTAACATTATTCCTACCCAAAAACTTACGTAAGAGGGTTGAAATTTTAGACAAACTTTCGATTTTTAAATCTTAAGATGGGTCATTTTGGATGATTTTTTGTTTGTTGAGTTTTTAACGAGTTTTTGATATATTTAGATTTTATATTTAATAGCGTAAAAACGCAATTTTTTATTTAATTTTTATAATATTGGAAGGCAATTGATATTGGGAGCAGACAAATTTCCTGATTGTGAGAAAATCACGCTACCTAGAGACACCAAAGACAGTAATGATGCGTTGCCAACCAGAGACTGGGATGTTGGGCCCCGAGCAAAAGTAATTTTACCCGTTACCTTATCCTGCAAACCGGAACACGTCAAAGGCAAACATTGTCGTAATGGCGGCAAGAATAGGTAAGGCAGTGGTACCATTCCGGTCGAGTCGCTGCGAAACTCTATCATCACCTAGTAAGATGTCACGGTTTTAGTGACCGCAAGCCTATGCTTACCTTTTACGAGGTGCCTGGTAGGAACGCAGATGGTCTTTTCTGCAAAGAAGCCCGGACCAACACGGGGAAAAAAATAATGAATGAAGAGTATAATATACTCTTGATTGTGGGTCAACTTCCTGACCATTCTCTTTAAACAAATATTTAAAATTTAGGTCAAAATTTACAAAAATGTCAATGTCACATACAAAATCAATACATGCAGATCAGAAATAGAACCATTAAAAAATTAAGACACACACAACACCACTTTAATACGCACACATAAAAAAAAATACTTTACAACGTATACATCAAAAAACTATATCATAAAAAATGTTGGAAAATTAAAGAACAACAATATTATTTTAAAAAATAGCAGACACAAAAATCCCGCACCCTTTTCCGTATTCACCCATATACAAATCGCTATTGACATTGTTCGACCATTGGAAAACTATTTATGCAAGAGACATGCTATTTTTGTGCAAAAGTTTTACCACTATTTTGTGTTGGCGAGGTACACCAAAGAGAATATAAATAATACGAGTACGAGTACGTAATAAGAGGCGGATCAGACAAATTACAGAGTCTAATAATATGCTGAAAAGGTATAACCCGTTTAATTTGAAAGTAAGTCTATATGCATTCAGATTTAAGGCAACTACTGTCATATGATTTAGGTGAATAAAAAATATAGCAAAACAATAAAAATGTTATTTAAGCAACGTCGATTTTCTGACATCCAAAACTGAAGTCGTATTTTGTATTTTCGTACTATTTCTAGCAAGTATAAGACAATTAATATAGTCAATGTATTTTTTTCACAAACTCATGAGAATAGCACAAATGTGGTATGGCAAATTTGTGGTGTAATGTTCACGCATACGTGACAGTCATATCCTAGAGGGAGTGGAATTGAAAGAAACTGTTGGTATTAAAATGAGGAATATTTTTGTATTTTTTGTAAAAATGAGGAAAAGGAAGGCATGCTCTGCTGGTACGGTCATGTGAAAAAATGATAGATGAAATATTGACAAAGCGGATATACAATGCGGATGTGGATGGATGTAGGTACTCGGGGAGACCAAGGTTGCATTCCACGATCAGATCAATCAGATATTATCCGATGGTGGTCTCAAGATTCTCCAAAACCGGAGTGTTTGTATGAAAAGTGTAGAGGGTAAAGGAGAAAAGGGTAAAGGATAATTAATGCGGTGGAGGCCAGACAAGTCTGACAGGATCTTGAGATTTGGCACTCAATACTCTCTGCCTATTCCGTAAAGGACTTGGCATGGAAATATGTATGTATTCTCATATATATGTACAAGATATAATGTCATTAGCTTCCAGCCCTAGCTTCGCACGGTTATGAAATATACATATAAACCTTCCTCTTTAGTCACTGTATCTATTAAAAAAACCGCATCAAAATCTGTAACGTAGTTTTACAGATTTTAGCATACAAAGGGGCATAGGGACATAAGAAGTGACTTTGTTTTAATCTATGTATTGAATAAATAGTGGCTGATGTGTGCGGATCCACTACATACTTAAATAAAGTTTTGATATCGGGATTAAAATAGTCTATGTCCATTCAATGTCCAATCTCTTAATACTAAAATGCATTTGAAATGTTCAGAAATCCGATGAAAACCTATCCGTAATGAAAAGTTGATTCGAAATCGGTCCATACGTTTAAGAGTTATGATACCACAGACAGACATGTCGACTTTTTACAAAAGGGGTTAAAAATAAAATTAGGTCCATTAATACTATACCAAGCTTCATGACAAAAGCAAGGAGATTTCATTTTGTAGTAAATATTATTGTTCTTTCATGTGAAATAACAACTGCATAGTTCTAGTATTAAAAAATGCGAAATCGCGGGCAACAGATAGTATATATTATGCGTTTAAAATGTCAAATGACATTTTAAATATAAAGCCTGGTGAAGTTGTATAAACCATTGTATAAAGGAACACTTCAGTTATTCAAAAAAACTCAAATAACAATTTAAAAGTATATTCACGCCATATCCCTGAAGAGGTAGGCAAAATCAAAACCAAGACACTCGCGACTAGCCGCAGACACTAAGCCCCACAAGGTGATAGGTGGGAAGCTTACCGCCAACCGGGCACATATTATCCAATCCCAAGCAACATTATTCATGTTAGAAAAGTGAAAAAACCACATTGAACCCGGGACCTCAAGAAGTCAAGTCCAAGACCGCTAGACAACAACAATTTAAATATTATCCTTATGATTTACAAATTATTCAAGCCAACTCGTTAATAAATACTAAATAAGATAATGATGTCAAAGTAAACAAAAAGACAACATACCGGTAAACTCATGTTCTTCATGTCATAAGATAAGATTTATCATAGTACGTCAACAAACTATTCATTACCGTGAAGTAGAAAGATATTGAACCCTAAGTGTAGTTTTAATCTTGAGAGGAGAAATCACTTTTAAATATCCGAAATTGACTGCAAGGGATACACAACTTCGTTTGCGTTTACAGTGAATAAGGATTTTCTATTGGTATAAAATATACGTCACAGATAGAAAGATAACAATAGACCTGAAACTGAAAATTGGGTGCTAAATCTCTTGCATAATTATAGGTACCTACTATAGCATTAACTGCACCTTTCAAAACCGGAATCCATTAATAGACCAGTTTCGATAATTTTTGTCATAACTTATTTCCGCAAAGTACCTAACGCCTGATTTGATAAAAAAAATGTAACAAAAAGAACTAATGAATATGAAAAATGAAAAAAAACGAAGAGAGGGTATGGGTTGTTTAGTGTATAAAAAGTATTTAGCTCAATTTCTAGCAAAAATACAAGTATTTTGGAAAAAGAAAAGATGCAAAGTTGTAAATAATAAAAAATATACAGAGATTGTATTTACACTCTTTTCACACAACCTTAGTATTTATGTTAAATTTTAAATGACCAAGTTAATACATTTTTTTTTATTTTAATCTCTTATAAACCTTGAGGTCCTGGGTTTGATCCCGTGTAGCAAAAAAAAATAGAAAATACGCATTTTTCCATTTTCTAACACAAACAAAAATGCCCGGGATTTTATAAGTATGGCTGGCGATAGTTTTGCCACCTATTACATTGTGGGACTTAGTATCTTCAGTTAGTTATGCCTCTGCCTATTGTTTCAGCGACAGGGGATGAAGATATTACTACTACTACAAAAAAAAACTTGAAACATTTGGTGACAACCTTTCTTTTCATCGACACTACATTTTTTTGAATTTGAAATACTACTTTGTCACCTTATTTTATTTCAACTTTTAACAAAGAATTGTCTTGTCAAAATATCTGAGTTGGTGAAAAATTCGGTAGGTTTCTTTTTAGTCAAAATCTTTACTTTTATGTAGTTTTTTCTGAATAAATACGTTCCAATAAATTAACAGCACAGTACAGTAATTTATTAATTTAATTTTAGCTGACGTCCAATAAAAGTATATTTCAACACTTACAATGCAATAAGCATTTTTACAGTATTGTTCATACTCAATTCTCAAAGTCAACAGCGTTTATAGTTCACGAGTATGAGTTACAGGAGGGCTTTCTGGCGAGTACGCTCTTCAACAATCTTTAACAATGCAAGTTATTTTAAAACTAGCGGCCCGCACCGGCTTCGCAGGGTTATGAAATATTATAAACCTTCCTGTTTTCTATTCACGTCATCAAAATCCGTTTCATAGTTTTAAAGATTTAAGCACACAAAGGGACATAGGGACAGAGGAAGCGACTTTATAAGTACTATGTAATGATTTCGAACAAGTACCAGTACAGCATACGAACGTTACACGCGTCAGTTGTACTATATTTTGTGGTATAATTAACCGGTATTTATCCTGGTGGTTCAGCTGCAGAACATGACGCGCTTTTTGTAACTACATACTGCAGCCAGTGGCCAAAAGGTAAAACTATTATACGAGTATGCAAGCTAACTCAGCGAACTTCGTA
>NJDC01003659.1:102933-137181 GCA_002245475.1 Calephelis virginiensis
CATGCGCACGCGCACGCACACGCATAGATTTGTCTAAATTTGGTTTTGAATTATTTGTAAGTCCAAAGTAGGTTTGAAAACTGAGCGGGTATAAGTTTGCTGGGAAAGCTAAAATTCTCGTGTCACAGTGTTCCTTCCCGAAACAAAATCCGAAAAAAATTTGTGAACATAAATTTTGTGAGCATATTGTTTTTTTTTTTATGATATTGGAAGGCAAACAAGCAGACGGATTTCTTGGTGGTAAGAAATTCACGCCGCCTACAGACACCAAAGGTGGTAATGGTGCATTGTCAAACTGAGGCCGGGATGTTAGGCCTCGACCTAAAGTCCGGCTTTACCTTACCCTCCGAACCGAAACACGTGATGACGTTATGGCGGCAGGAATAGGTCAGGCGTTGGTACCAACCGGACGAGTCGCTGCGAAACTCTACCACCTAGACCTGATAATCGGCCAACATTTATTTTTCATACCCTTATGTAACAAGGGTGATTTTTTTTATTTTTTTATTAAGTTTAAATATAGTTAAGTTCATAAGTTTCATATTTCCTTAATGTTTCAGGGCAAGTTGGTGCAGCTTTATTTTCTGGATTTCTATTGGATGTGTTCGGAAGACGAATATTCCTGGTTGGAAGTAACGCAGCCATATTCATATTTACGCTTATTGAAGGATCTAGTCAAGTGTATTGGATGCTTTTATTTATGAAATTACTTCAAGGAATTGCGTAAGCATTTTTTTCATGAGAGAGAAAATTAGATGAATATCCTGATAATAAGAAATCACCTCTGTGGTCTAGCGGTTCAAGTGTTGGACTTAGCTTCATGAGGTCCCGGGTTCGAAATCCCGGATCGGGCAACGAAAAGAAACTGTGGTACATCCAATTTTCAAATTAAAAATTTTTGCTCCGTATTGAATATGTGACCGGTTGGCGATAGGCTTGCCACTTATCACATTGTGGGACTTAGTGTTTCGGCTAGTCGTGGGTGCCCTGGTTGTTCTCTGCCAACCTTTTCGGTGATATTGGCGTGACAATATTTTAAGAAAAAAATGTCATAATAGATAAAAAACGTATTAATGAATTCCAAGCTTAGGCTAGAAGGTTTAGTTCTTCATGTTTTAATGCTACAGCTAAAGTCCAATAATACTAAAATTAAAAAAAATCAATAACCTCCCTATAAATCTTATGTGTAATGTACGCCACGACCGTTTTTCTTGTGTTGGTCCGGGTCTCCTATATAGAATAGACCTTCTGATGGGCAGTTTGCAAGCGGCGAGCAAAAGTTAAAAAAAAACATGATTAACAAGACTAATGGCGATCGATTGCTGTGCTGCAACTCGTACGGAGAGGAATTCAACCGTCTTATCTATTCCTGTCGCCAGAATGACAGTGTTAATAACAGTGCTTCCGGTGCGCAACGTAGGGTAGTTGATAGCACTGTAATCGGCCTAAAACCTCGGTCACAGAACAGCGACGCATCTGCAACACCAGTGGTGGTTAAGGCCGACAGCCTACTGTTATCTCTTGGGAAAGCCGTATGCGTGTTTCCAATTTCATCACAAAAAATCTTTCAAATTAAAAAAGAGAGAGAGAGAGAGAGAGAGAGAGAGAGAGAGAGAGAGAGAGTTTTCGCCATAATGATTATGGCGACAGGAAAAGTAATGCGTTCGATCCATACTCGGGCAAGTTGCTGCATAGTACTTTAATACCAATGGACTGTGGCTTTGTTGGCTAGGACCTAGTTAACCTGTGCTTACCAGCGGACCTGCAATAACACAGCGAAATTTAATTAACTTCATCGTGAAGTCATCACATCCCTGCACCAAAAAGTTTTCATGACCTTTGATTCATCATTTCGAGTTCTGAAGATAAATTTTGAATCTTCAAATTATTTCGACACGTGTCGTTTTGACAAATATGAGATATTTAATAACTGAATTATCAAATATTTAATTAACAATCCGAGAAGTACAAGTCAGATAAAATTACGTAAAATAAATATTTTCACTTGAAGATACGAGGTATTGTTTCGTTTTGATTAGATTACCGGTTATTTTCCGAGGCTTTACCCGCTGAAATAACCAGATAACCTTCGAGTTTTCATCTTGTTTATTCCCCTATAAGCAGTCATTAATGCCACACTTTTACAGATCTTATTGTTAATTAACCCACCAAAAATCTTTGATTGACTGAGTAAAAGCAAGTAAAGCAAAGTATCTTCACGCCCATATCCCTGAAGGGGTAGGCAGAGGCACAACCCCCGACTAACCGAAGACACTAAGTCAATGCGATAGGTGGCAAACCTGTCGCCAACCGAGCACGTATCCAATCCTGAAAGATTTTACCGATCATAATATTAAACACCGAGTTAATTAAAACTTAGTTCAGTATAAACGAGTTCAATTATTGGTTAGGTTTTTTTATAATCTACTGGAATTAATAGTCGAATTAAGAAAATATTATTTCCTGAGCATCTACTTCCCATTTAAAATAATTTGATAATAAAATTACTTAGATTTTTTTACAAGAACCAAAATGTCTCTGACAATAAAATTGACATTACTGACGCTCTTCAAAATTGACTGAATAAGTTTTTGCGTTGATCGCGTTTAAATTCGACAGTAAAATCTAGTCTTAGTTATCCAGATAAAAACTTCTCGTCTTTCTATCCGACTTCGTTTTCAATAAGTAAATAATTTTCGCACAAAAAATTACATGTTTTCCTCGATTTCCAGAGTGGATGGCAATTAAACTACCTCAGAATCACGCTCTTTCAAATAAAAAACGACGAGTTGCACTCCGGGAGCGCCAGCAGAAGTGAAAACTTGAATATTAACTTTGTGCATTTTTAATATTTTGGAATGGTTTGGGAATAATTTTGCACGAATTGCTTTAATTATCAGTATGAAAGTAATATCATTTATGTATTAGAATACAATATTCATTTATTGCGCTATCGTATACAAACATGACAATAACGACTGCGCCGTCTAAACGATACAGCAGGCGTGCCTGCGCCTACATTTTCGCCGCGCGTCTTACGAAATTTCGAACAGGTCACGTGTCCCGACAGGAGTTTACAAGTTTTTACCCACTCCAAAAAAGTTTTCACTTCAAAAAAAAAACTGTTCAGAAATTACGTATAAATCAATTGACATACACAAAAAATGAGTCGAACGTATAACCTGGAAACTTTGTTTAAGTCGGTTAAAAATATATACAGTGAGACCAACTCATCAGTTCAATGACCAGAGTCCAACGTCGCTAGTGTGACGTTTAGAGCGTCTGATTAAAAATTTAATTAAAGGCCGATTTCAATGATCACATTAAACCCTGAGTTTATTCAAACTAAGTTTAATGTAAACGCGTTCAATTGTCGGTTATGATCCCAGTTATAAACGAATGCAAGTACTATTCTAAAATTGACAAAATTCTTATTCGCATTCCATAAGAATATATAACACATAAAAATAACTATGATAGTAGTTAGATAGTAGTAAAATAGCACAAATAAACCACAACAACAAGCACAAATAGGTAGTACCTATATAATTAATATTGAAAAAAAAAAGAAAAAAAAAGTATCTTCACGCCCATGTCCCCGAAGAGGTAGGCAGGCACCCACGACTAGCCGAAGACACTAAGTCCCATAATGTGATAGGTGGCAAGCCTATCGCCAACCGGGCACATTTCCAATCCCGACCAACATTTTTTTTAATTAGAAAATTGGATTTTTTTTGTTGGCCGACCCGGGATTCGAACCCGGGACCTCATGCAGTCAAGTCCAACACCCGGACCGCTAGAGAGATTAATATTGAATCTTTATTATTTTGTATTTTTATTTAATAAATTTTAGTGTATTTCTGATAAGATCAAATTGAATAGAAATAGACATTGGGACAGGTGAAAGTAGATAAAAAGATGCTCATAAAATAAAAACTAATGCGCTTACCTGAATCAAGTTTTTATGGGACCAATCCGAAAATCCGCATCAAGCAAAAAATAAAAGATTTACGTAAATCGGTTCAAAAACTTTAAGAAAAAAAATATACCGACCGAATCGCTGTCAGCTGTGGTCAGACAGACAGTGATTTCTTATTCCAATAAAACGTACTACAAATAAGAATAGCACTTGCACAAGAAATTATAATAAATTAATTAAAACGTTTACCCGTGTTGTTTCGGGCTCCTTTGCAGAATAGACCATCTGCCTTCCTGTGCCAGGCAGTTTGTAAAAAGCTAACATAGACTTACCGTCACTAACACCGTGACATTCAACTAGGTGGTAGAGTTTCGCAGCAACTCACCCGGATTGGTACCACCGCCTTATCTATTCCTTCCGCCATAACGTCATGACGTGTTCCGGTTCGGAGGGTAAGGTAGCCGGTAAACTTTATTTTGCTCGAGGCCTAACATCCCAGCATCAGGTTGTCAACGCACCATTACCACCTTTGGTGTCTCTAGGCAGCAGGAATTTCTTACCATCAGGAAATCCGTCTGCTTATTTGGATTCCAATATCATAAAAAAAATACTATTCTTAAGTTTATTTTTTACTTGATAGGTCAGCGGACAAGGACACAGCTGGTCTCCTCATGGTTAGAGAACACCTTGGCCTATATACAGGAGCATCACTGACCTGCGTCCAAAATGTTAGGCCTATTTTACAAATCTACCTCCTTCACCCCACGCTGTTCCCCATATCTATGATCCCCAGTAGATAACATGATGGATCCCTACAGGGGCAAGTTACTACACATCGCTCTATAACCAATGGTGTCGTTGGTACAGATCGATTTTTAACCAGTGCTTCGCTTCTTACGAGCTGCCTTGCAGAGAAGCAGATGGTCTATTCTTCTCAGCGAACCCAGACCAACACGGGGCAAAATATAATAAATTCCAGGTCATTTGAAAAGACAAAATTTGATTAATGAGAGCTGTATTGCGCGACGAGTGACGGTTCTCCTTAGAATCACTCCGAACGAGTCCTCCAAACAAGCCAGCAATCTGACCGGCTATATAAGTAAAGGCTAAGTTTGAACCTACTCCCAAAAGAGAGGAGATCATCAACTATGTTTTTCCTGTGTGTTTATTATGCAATTACTCGCCTAATGACACACAGATTTTGATGGTAGTTTTACAAAAGACAGGTTAAGATTTAGAGGTGGTTTTTTTTTAAAATCCAACAAGTGGTTTTTGAGGTTTAATAATGCATAAATAATGCATAACTTTTCATTTTTTATAGTGATGCGTATACACGTATTGCCAACAAACGTTTTTTTTTTTAATTATTACAAAGGACTCATATTTTCGTCTACATATTTATTATAAGTCTGAAAATAGATATCTTAAAACTATTATGAAAGAAACTAACTATCATTTGTTAAACAGGTTAAGCCTGTGTTGGGGTGCGATGTCCCCAATGCTAACAGAGTTCACCCACAAGAATGTCAGAGACAGAATACTATTAATCCATTCATCTTTTGTTTCGATGTCGTTAATGACGATTGCACTTGTATCTTGGGCGATACTCCCACTCAACCTTGATGTAGTTCTGTGGAAAGGACATTTTGGTAATTCTTCTTTCAATTGTTTTTAGATAATAAGTTTGTGCGAAATAGACTAATGATATGAGTATTGTTAACTAATAGAGTCGTGTTAAGTGTATAGTAATAGTTTTTATATTAATGAATGACTAGGATGAAAACTTTCTGATGGTAAGAAAAGTTACTTAAAGTCATCAAAGAGATAAAAGATGCGCATAAAACCTTAAGCTTTTAAAGAAATTAGTGGTGGTAAGTGTATCAGTTACCTTACTTATCACAACGCGACAAAGGCGATACTTACGCTAAGGCCTGAAACTGTGCTAAGCGGGCGCCCGCGATAGGCGCATGTCGCTTAAGCACGCGCGTGAATACACAGGGGTCTCCATCGCGGGACCCGTCGCTCCCGTCGCGCGTCCCGTCGCGGGTCCTGTCGCGGAGTAACAATTCAATTTTAACAGTATGCATGCACTGTCGTATCGATGGAGAAATTAAAATATTATTACATAGCAAAACGATGATTAGCACAAAAAAACGACAACCAGTGAGCCGTTTCATTGAATCTAGGTTGCTTTGCGGGTATTTGTTGTAAAGTTGAGGGATAGTGAAACTTTATTTTATAAGTATGTTAAAGTATCGGTTAAAGTCTATAACGATTTATTATCGAAACTGGAACCGTACTCAAAAGTCAAAAACTCAAAGAGCTAAATCAGTTTATCAGCAATGGAGAGGCTGGCAAACTTTTTACAAATAATTAAATTGTTTACAAATTACGGTATATTTTGTAACCGTTGTCATGTTTCGATGGTAGATGGTAAAGTAGTATTGAATACGGTGCATTTACCGTAATTACGGTGCACATACATACAGTATATATACATACATACAGTAACTGCCGCGCGCGCTCCTGTCGGCGGGCCTCGCGCTTGCCCCCGCAACGGGAACCGCAACTACTCGCGACGGTCTCCCGTGCGGCTTTCCGGAACGAGTACTTTTGTATAAAGCCGCGCGGGTGCCCGCTTAACAGTTTCTGCCCTAAGACAGCATAAGCAAATGGTACCAATTATAGTGAGTCATCGCACGACTTTACCACCAACTAAGATTGACTATACTGATAAATGATCTGTTATAATAATTAATCAACCGTCTTATTGACGAACAAGGAGTGAAGTGCTCCAAGTTTCATCCTGGTATTATAGTCTTCATTACAATTTCATACAGACTATAATACGAACTTAATCTTACTTCTACATTGGTCCGTTTTTATTAATAAAATGATAGGTGTTCGTTGGGATAATCACGTTTCTGTCCTATAAATAGTCTAAGAATATACGCAGTAACTTATTGCTATTATTTTCAGAACTCCACGCGTGGAATTTCTACCTATATACAAATTCAATTTGGAGTTTTATGGCAGCTTTGCTTTACTACTACACACCTGAGAGTCCTAAGTATCTATTGTCGCAAGGAAAAGAAAAGGAAGCGTTGGAAGTATTAAAGTTAGTGTACATTGAAAATACCGGAAAAGATGGCAGCACATTTCCAGTGAGTATAACTTTAAAAATCTTTACCCACTCCACAAAAGGATTTGCGTTGTCATGAAATAATAATGATGCCATGCGATGAAAGAGTGAAAATATGTATGAATGTAATTGAGACCTAATTTAAACGCTTACGATACTACCCACTCTGTAGCTACCTCACCCCATGGACCGGAACATTGAAGTGCCATAACGGCAAGAATGGGAAAGGGGATAGCATTTGACATTTTATCACGTATGAGAACAGTGACAATATAGAATTATATTTTAAAATAATAATATTGTTTTTTACGCAATAAAGATATAAATATAGACAGTTTTGATATAAATCTCGTACCTAACGTAAACATAAGATTTACGCCATTTATGATATTGCCAGTAAGGACTAATACAACTACGCTACGCTTAAAAGTCAAACGAATAATTTATAGATTATAAAAAATAACGAAAGGCGAAAACTATAAGGTCAGACGGAAAGCACAAAAAGGGCACATGTGTACAACCTTCCTTTTTTATGAGCGGACGACCCAATCGTAAATGTGATTTCCTAACTATTAGTTGTATTTAGCTCAGACTGGTGATTTTATGTTTAAAATCTTAGTGGCTTTTCCAATTTTATAAAATGCTGTTACTTGTTTCAAGTATCTAATCAAGTGTAACATAATATGTTTTGCGTTTATTCTATTAGCAAGTTTTATTAGTGACTAACCCTAACTTATTCGTAATTCATGTTAAACTGTCATATGTTTGTATCACATACACTATTTAAATTAAGAGTCTCTGTGCTCTTTTGCTTAACACCTATTGCGCAAAAAAGTTTTTTTTTCCAATTTTCTAATAAAAAAAATACTGCTCAGGGTTGGATATGTGCGCCCAGTTGGCTATAGGCTTGCCACCTATCACATTGCGGGACTTCGTGTCTTCGGCTATTCGTGGGTGCCCTGGTTGTGCCTCTGCCTACCTCTTCGGGGATGTGGGAGTGAAAATACTTACTTACTTTTAAGATAATAAAGCAATACTTATGCTTATTCGAACTTAAACTCATCACAGAGAATATGTTATCTAAGTGCAAAGTACTGAATAGCCTGGGTGACATTTCGAACTCATCAGTACCTGTTTGAGTTAGAGAGTATGCTACAGTAATGCATTTTCTAACAGCGCAAAAAATCATCTAGGTCCTCATAGCCAAGCCCAGATTTTGGAGGCTATTGGCAGTTTGCAATGGTGCGCTTGGGCAAGTGGGAATTATTCTGAAACTTTATCTACAGAATACTTTTTTTACGAGTACTACTAGAAAAGCCAAACACGTAGACACATTCCCCGATAGTAATAACCAGAATTATAAAATACCAAAATGTCATATATTGCACATGTATGGTAGGCTGCCAACAAAAGTTTGAGGTCTTAAGCCTCTTACGTACGTAAATTTACTAACTGTCCTACCCCTCAACTTTGAAACGGGCTGGAAGAAGCATTGAAGTCGCGCTGGCGGTAATAGATAAGACGGAATGCCCGCCAAAAAAGTAAAATTAAACATTTTGATTAATTTTTCAGATTTTATCATTGAACTCAAGTGAGTCAATAAGAACTCCTGTCAAGTGCAGTTTGAAGCAACAATTGTCAAACGCAATGATTGAAGTTAAGATGCTGTTCAGAAAACCTTTGTCATATAGACTGATCCTATTCACATTTATTACTTTTATGTGCCTGATGACGTAAGTAAGCTTTAAACGTGTAGTCACCTTCTATTACTTTTATCTACAACAGATTTTCGTCACGAAAATATTGGCCTCACTAGAAAATAAGAATCGAATGCTTTTCTACTAAGTACCTTTTATTAGAAACGATTATCAATTTATTTGTCATTTCCATCATGACTAAGCCTGAGAGATAATTTTTTGAAAGAATCGCCCGGATCGGGAACATCGCTTTATTTATTCTTTCATAGTATCAGTCGTCTTCCGGTCTTAAAGTTAGGGTCGCAAGTAAATTCAAGGAAGAGGTTTATGAAGTCAGCTTTAGCGAAAAGCACATGATTATTACATTTCCTTTGGTATCTATAATCGATCTATATACTCGTATACAGAATAATAACTTATCCTACTCAAGTTTTTTCGAAACGGCTTTAATGATTATGACATTTTTTTGAATAAATATAGTCTAACTATTAAACTAGATCCAAGAAAACGTTATGGCCACGATAATCGGTTTTGTAGACATTTAAATGCAGTTCCTACATTAACAACGAAATACAATTGATAGTGAAATGCAAGTGACTACATTTAATGAAAGAATACTTTTTTTAAATCTGATAAAATAATAATATAGCACAAACTATAATATGTTTATAATACATCGCGGTAATAAGAATGACATTGAATTGTACAAATAAAAAGACTGTACACAAATTTGAAAACACTCCATTCTTATACCCGTATCCTTAGAAATGAAGGTTTAGTTTTTTTTGGTAGATTAGCCAAAAATTTTGAGTTGCCGAGAACCAAACTTGATCCGATATTGTCATATAGCACGAACCACTATCCCACAGAGGCGATCCGATTGTTCGTTCAGATTAATTGAAATAATGACATAAATGACTTTGATTGGACTTTTAATGAATGAATACAATTTGTGGCCACGCTCAATTTGAACGAGCAATCAATTGTTAAATTTGTTTATGGTTTGGATTTTGAGTATCTTTTTATTTTAATTTCGGTAATATGTTTGTCTGAAAATTCGTTAATTTTTAAGTTTTATGGCCAGTTATCAAATGGCCAATCAAGTTATATCCAAGATTTAGCTCTTCATGTTTAAAAGCTGTTTAGTTCGGTTTGCCTTAGAAGTCGAAATTGAACTCATGGTAAATAGATGTTATGAACAGCTAAATCGCAAAGATTAAAATTAATTGGTGTTCCGGAAACTGGACGTTAGTCTTAAAAAGTGGACCATAAATTAAATTATTAAATTGAAATGCCATATTTTTTAAAGTTACCATTTTTGAGAAAACACTATAGCTGATGTCCATGAAAACGAAATTACAATCAGCCAAACGTGTACAATCTCCTTTTCCTATAACAAACCCTAAATATTTAAGCATACAAAGGGACATAGGGGCAGAAGAAGCTACTTTGTTTTATACTATGTAGTATGCTAGCAATAACTTAAAATTATTTTAGTGTGTGCGCAACAACATTATCACCATTGTATAAACATTACCTCTTAATTTCTGTTAGATATTTTTTGTAAATAAATAATCAGTTTATAGGTAGCTGCCGTACGATTTTAGACTAGGTGGTAGAGTTTCGCAGCGACTCGCCCGGATTGGTACCACGACCATCTATTCCTGCCCTAACGTCAGCACTTGCAGTTGGCGTTTTCCGGTTCAGAGGATAAGGTAACCAGTACATTAACTTTTGCTTGAGGCCTTAAATCCCGGCCTCAGGTTGGTAATGTACCATTACCACCTTTTTTGTCTTTAGGCGGCGTCAATTTCTTACCATCAGAAAATCCGTCTGCTTGTTTGCCTTCCAGTGTCATAAAAAAAGACAGCAAATCTGTATTTTGTTAATATCAAGTGAATAATATTTTTTTACATTTTTCCAGGTACACACCGCTACGATTATGGTACCCTCAAGTGTCAACGATCATTGAGAACTATCAGTATGTCCATAAAGATCCAGCTAGATTCTGTGAAATGATAAATAGTTACAAACGGGACCCATACAAAATAGACATAATGATTAATTCAACGAAATCAGAGTTATGTGTTCCGGTAAGTTTTAATAAAATGAAAATGTTTATTGTTCTTAGATTAATGGGAAGAACTTAGAACAATATTTCATTGTTCTAAGTTGTAATATTGTAGAACAATATTTACAAAATTACTCACATCGTATTTTCCTATTAAATACATTTTTTTTTCATTATCAAATATTATATTTTCCCCATGTTGGACCGGGCTTCTTTGTAGAATAGACCATCTGCTTTCCAGTGCCAGGCAGCTCGTAAAAGGCGAGCATAGGCTTGCCGTCACTAACACCGTGACATCTCACTAGGTGGTAGAGTTTCGCAGCGACTCACCCGGATTGGTACCACCTACTTAACTATTCCTGCCCCCATAACGTCATGACGTGTTCCGGTTCGGAGGGTAAGGTAGCCGGTTAACTTATTTTTGTTTAAGGCCTAACATCCCGGCCTCTGGTTGGCAACGCACCATTACCACCTTTGGTGTTTCTAGGCGGCGAGAATTTCTTACCATCAGGAAATCCGTCTGCTTGTTGGCCTTCCAATGTTATAAAAAATTATATAATAAGAACTGAAATTTACAATTATTACTTTCGTTTTACTTAATGTTAGTGTATAATAATTGTCATACCATAAAAATATAATTATAACATTTGATATCAATAAGTTCCTTTCGTGCGTTTATTTATAACGTTCTTAAAAATATAACAATATGTTTTTGACATGGTGCCAACGGTGAGAAAAACGAAAAAAAAACCGTTAAATGTAATTGTGCAAACACAAACCAAAAACCCTTAAATTGAATCTTTAAAATTTAACGTTATACTGTTTACATTCTTCATATATCACGTTTTTCGCAAAAAAAAATGAAAATGCGTACTTCATTATTTGTAATAGATCTTTTTAGATTTTGGAGAGTAATAAAAATTGTCGCTTAAAAAGTTCTAACACCGTGTATATCGAAATACGCAAGTTTTCAGGAGAGCAAAAAAATCGTTTTTTTTTAGTGTCAACCAACTGTTACATCTAAGAGCAAATCTTAGTAATAGTTAAATAGATCTTAGTCGTCTCACCATTGGTGAGAAATACCCGTGTTTGATTCGTTAAACAATGACTTAAGATTCCCTATCGAATGATATCGGTAACGTATTTTGGTCAAAAAATTACTTCCGCTGTGTTATATCTTGAACGACGAAATGTTTATTCAATTAAATTATTTTCATTTATACCAACATTTAAATTAAATGTAAAAATAAACTCATTATTTTGCACAATAACATTTATTTCCCTAAAATATATAAAATCCACTGAAATTTTATTTTATATTTTCAGCAAATTGGTGGATCAGAAACATACACAAATGGAGTTTTAATGGGTTTTTTTTTTCTAACTCTGGTACTAATAAGTGGATTTCTTGTGAATTATCTAGGACAGAAAATATTAATGTTTGGCTCACTACTCACATGCACAGCTTGCTCTGGGTCACTGTACTGGACTAATTCTTCAATACAAATAGCATTACTAATTTCAACAACATGTGCTTTGATGCAAACATTTTTTAGTCTTCAACAAAATCTTTTAGTACGCGTTTTTCCTACTACTGTTAGGTGAGTTTATACTTTCTGTATTTTTTTTTCTTTAATATTTAACTAAGTATCTTCACGCCCATATCCCCGAACGGGTAGGCAGAGGCACAACCAGGGCACCCACGACTAGCCGAAGATAATAAGTCCCACATTATGATAGGTGGCAAGCCTATCGCCAGCCGGTCAATTATTCAATCACGGGCAACGTTATTTTTATTAGAAAACTGGCTGTTCCGGCCAACTTCGTTCCGCCCGGTCAGTTTGTATGGGAACAATTAAAATGATGTTTTTCCTTGTTTCCTCGCTTTTGTACGGGATAAAATGTACCTACTCTATGTCCTTTTCCGAGCCATTTTCATAAATTTTCAACCAATTCAGTTTAACTAACACGATTTTCATTATGTATATATATGATTCATCATTCATAATAATTACGTATATATATATATACAGTACCTGGATGACGTTGACTAGATGTTTTTTTTATATGAATTGTGGTTTTTGGAAATTATATAAAATACAAAATTTCTTAGCAAACACTCATTGACTTCGTGTCACTTAACAACGCATCTGCTGGAACAACTTTATTGCACACAAAAAATATTATTATTATTCGCCAATAGATGTCCAGAAGAGTTATATTTTTCAGTTAAAATACGAATAAAATGACATTTTCTAAAACTGTTTCCTAGCTTGATCGATTTATCGCCTCCGAAACTCCCTACATATTAAGTTTCATGAAAATCGTTGGAGCCGATTATATATACACACAAGAATTGCTCATTTTTCAAAGTTTAAGCTATGTACATTTTCTAAAGATTTTGTTGCCCGTTCCGGGGATCAAACCCAGGATCTCAAGAAGTCAAGTTCGACGACAGATCGCTATACCACACAGGCGATAAATTCTTTAATATTTGTAATTATTGATTTTAATTGAATTTTATTACTATATTTAACAATGTTTTAATGTTTCAGAGCTTTAACAATATCAATTATAATAATGGTGGGACGAATCGGTTCATTATTAGGTAACATTTTGTTTCCGATTTTGATGGAAATGGGCTGCATGGCCCCTTTCTTAGCACTATCGGTGTCCACATTCTGTAAGTTTTTCCTAACTTTTTCTTTAAGATCCCTTATTTTATAAGCTGGTTGATCCAAGACACGTTCTTCCTTTGATAAAGCTTTCACCGCTTCAAATCTTTTGGCAAAACATGCTATGCATATACTTTAAGTATTATAGTTACGTTTTTTATGTGATAGGAATAAATTTGCATAATTTTTAATTTTTTGTAACATGAAACTATGTTTATAGTAAACTCATATATTGATATTTTCGTTATATTCTGACTTTTATTACGCTTCAGTTTCGTATTCGTTATTTTGTTTTTTTAATTTGACAGTTTCATTTAAAAATATATGTATTTTTAATTCAAACTAATTAATTTTTATCATGATACTTTAATTTGCTTATAAATTCTGAAAATATTGGACCGTTTATCGAGTGTTTATTATTTTTTTAAATTTTAAGATTATAATAATTAAATAATGAATTATCGTATCAATTTATTGATGTTCGCAGGTATAGCTGGATTGGTATTCCTTTTACCAAACACAAATGACAGTAGTTCGGGAAATGGCGATCGATAAAAAATGTTTATATCTTCAGTATTAAAAGACACCTACTTGCTGCCAACGCAAATGAAAGAAGGGCGAAAATGAAATGATACAAGAAGTATATTATAAGAAAAAAATCTATTAAAATCTTTGTTCTATTGTATACAAATTGTGTAAATATTATTAATTTATTATAATTTTACGAGTATCTTTTAATGGTTTTGTGTTTTATTTCTACAAATGTAAATTGATACATAAATTCTTTTGATATTTACCTACCGTATACGTAGCGGGTATTTTCTGATTGCCGCTAAAATGGAAAGCTGCAGATATTATGGCCAAAACTTGAGAGAAATCACGTACCTTCCTTAACACAAATACATATTTGTGTATAATTTAATCGACTCTGCAGTCTAGTGGTCTGGTGCTGGCAAATATGTAGGTAGTCAATACTAGACCACTTAGATTACAGATCGGGTGACAAAAAATGTGTTTTTCAATTTTTGTTATAAAAATTACATGGCCCAGGATTGGATAAGCTCACGCGTGGCGATAGGTTAGTAGTGGGTAGCCAGATTGTACCTCTGCCCTCTAACTTTCTAAACTCTTCGGCGATACGGGCATTAAAATCCTTACCTACTACTTTATATTTTAATTCGACGAAACGAAGACGTATCGGTCTTCGTCCAAAAAAAAATAATATTTTAATAAATATTTTATTCTATTCGTTATAATATCCCTTGTTTTTTTTTTCATATTGATAAAAAATGCTTATTTCAATAACAGTGTAAAATAATATTTATTCGGGCTATTAGAAAAAATAGAGTTGCGATTACTTTACCAAAATGTTTAATGTTCTATTAACAATACAAAACAATTCATGTACCTAGTTTAGGACAAAAAAATGCAATTACTTCTAAAAACATAAAAAAAAATTCCTTTTTTTTAACTCGATAACTAGTTTTACTAAAACTTTAGATAAAAATAGCTAAGCGACGCACAAAATACATATAGTTTTATTTACACTTATAAAATAAGGAAACCAAGCTAACTAGATTAATTCCGCTAATAGCTTTCAAATAAACATTAAAGTGACATTTAATTTAAAAAAAAAAATTCAGTGAAAGTTAATTTCAAAGAATTTGTAGATTATTGAAACTTTTAAAATATACCTAGTCACATTTTGATAAATGTTTGCCTTTTTTATTGGATTTTCAATTGTTTTGGCAAGTCTAACAAGTAGAGTTAGAATAAACGTGCTATCTATTCAGAACTTATTGTTGGTACAGTGAATTTAGATCATCAAACTATCATCTGAGATAAACTCTGACCAATAGAACAGTAGTACAAGTTGGTGAATACCGAAGATTACTTTGCTTTCCCCTCTGGTGGTTCCCAGACTTTTTTGAAAATACCGGCTAACTGCGTACTTGTAACGCAACTTGTAAGATATATTTTTTCCTAGCACGACTTTTTAGAAGAGTTTCTTTTCGCTTAGAACAATACAACCTAATACCGCCTTTTAGATAAGAATGAATACTTGGCATACGCTGTCACCTTAACGTTTAAAAAAATAAACGTAATAAATTGCATCAAGAATGGAATCCCACCAAGCACCGACGATAAGAAGTATAGAATCTACCTTAACGTTTATCTATCTGCCATATAACTTCTTATTATTCATATGCCAGAACCTTTACATTATCTTGTCAGCAGGTGTCGTCCTTTGTATTATTTAAAAATAACTACGTTAATAAAAATCGACTTCAAAACTAAAAAGTAAAAAATAATAAAGATTGAATATTAAGTATATACTACCTATAATTTATATGTGCCATTTACTAATAAGTTTGAAGTTGGTGCCAAGCTAATTTACTTACTTCAAATATAATTATTATTTTAAGGCTTAATACCGACTTCACACCTATTAGTAAATGACACATACAAAACATACACATACAAATATATCAATATTAATTATTATTTTTACTTTTTAGTTTGAAGTCGGTTTTTATTAACGTAGTTATTTTTATTTAATACTTTTTAGTTTATTGCTGATATGATTTATTTTTTTGAAAATAAGCAGAAAATTTGTCAGATACCAAACTTCCTAAAAAAGGAGACACTACTTTAGCAGTTAACGCTGTGATCACTACGCAAAACTAAATGACATTTGAACTAAATTTTCCACTTTTATGGTTATGGTTAGTATTTTTTTTCTATGACTGCTATCGCAATCGGCAATAAAATAAGTGTCAAAAACAATGTTTCCGCGAAAAATCAATGACTGAAGAAAAATATGCATATTTTTAAATAATGAAACACTTTTACTCTTTTACGTATCACTTATATTTTTTTATTTGTTAAAAGCCTACCGGTTTCGCATTTCCAGCATTATCCGGGCTAAAACTTAAACTACTGTAGTAGTATACTACAGTAACTATACTACTGTACAGTGTACTAACTACTAAGATGGATGACAGATGAATGTCAACACATTTAGAATTTAACAAAATACTTGACAATCCGAATTTTGCGGATACATGTTGTCAACTCAAAATCATTATTTTTTTATGTTTTATTATTCAGGTAAGGTAATCGACTCTCCCCTTGACGTATTTTTTAATTTAGATAAGCATCGGGATAGGTAAGAATGCTAATAAAATAAAATAAAATAAAACTGATGGGCTTATCTAAATGATTTTTTTATGAGACCAATTCGAAACTATTCCGCATTAAACAAAAAATAATTACGTAAATCGGTTCAAAAACCACGGAGAAATCGAATAAAAAACGAATAAAAAAAATATACCGGCCGAATTGAAAACCTCCTCGTTTTTCTGAACTCGGTTAAAAATGCAGAAACATTAAACTTTTACAAGAGACTGAAAATACTAGCCTCAGTTTTGCATCGGACCTTTGTTCCTTATTAATTACTTTCTGTTCCGGCGAACTTCATTCCAACCGTTCAGTTTGTATGGGAAAAATTAAAATTTCGAACGGGACAAAAAGTATTCCTTGCCTATGCCATAATGACTCTGTCGTGTTGCGGCCCGGAGGATAGCCAAACTTGCACAATAGACCTAACATCTCGGCCACAGGACAGCGGCGCGTCTGTAACATCTATGGTATTTATAGGAAACGGTTATCTCTTACCACCTTTTTTTATTATATTGGAAGGTAAACAAGCAGACGGATATCCTGATGGTAAGAAATTCTCGCCGCCTAGAGACACCAAAGATGGTAATGGTGCGTTGCTAACCTGAGGTCAGTATATTAGGCCTCGAGCAAAAGTAAGTTTACCAGCTACTTTACCCTCCGAACCGGAACACGACATGACTTTATGGCGGCAGGAATAGGTAAGGCGGTGGTACCAATCCGGGAGAGTCGCTACGAAACTCTACCACCTAGTGGAGATCCATGTGCTTGTTCACTGACCTCTAACCAAAAAAAATCCCACGTCCGTCTTCTGGTTCTAAGCTACCTCCCTATACATTTTCAGTCCAATCGGTTCTGCCCTTTTTGAGTTACAAATAGTGTAACTAACAGGATTTTTTTAATCGCCTCTGTGGTCTAGCGGTCCTGGTGTTGGACTTGACTGCATGAGGTCCCGGGTTCGAATCCCGGGTCGGCCAACAAAAAGAAAATTGGATTTTTCCAATTTTCTAATTAAAAAAAATGTTGGTCGGGATTGGAAATGTGCCCGGTTGGCGATAGGCTTGCCACCAATCACATTGTGGGACTTAGTGTCTTCGGCTAGTCACGGGTGCCCTGGTTGTGCCTCTGCCTACCAGTTCGGGGATATGGGCGTGAAGATACTTACTTACTCACTTTTTATTTTTTTTAATATATACAGATATTGGTATCAAAAAATATGTAAACCTTTATAATATACTATAACATAAACAGTTTTTTTAGAAATTGGCAAACTTAACACCCTGACTGCAATATTATTCGACCTCTTTAGCTCGAGGCGTAGATTCATTGACTACAAATCGATTTAGTCATCCCAAGTCCTCTTAATATTCCTGCCGCGCCTCTGTAATCCTAGTCAGCGCCAAAGCAATTAGGTGGGAAAATAGATTTTTCCTGGCACAGGCTATTCATATCACGTTTGTCTTTATGGAAAATATTGCAAGACTGCTGTTTTGTATTTGGTGTTTTAGAAGCTTAATTATGTTTTTTAGTTTATTGAACTAGTGGTTATATAAATGTTTATATACCAGAAAGTTTGTTCTACGTGTATTATATGACTAAATTCGTATTTTTATTAACTATAAAGCCTAAGAACTCACGGAGCGGTTTTTACTCACGCCCAAGGCGGTCGCGGAACTGCAATTTTATTTCAAAACTTACGAGACCAGTAATTTGTGCGGTAGCGGTTGCGGTAGAAATCATCGATCGCAATCTTATTCGATCCTACAGGCGGGTGACCGCTGCCGCGGGAACCGCAAACAACCGCGGGCGCTGCGGGTGTAAAACGCGTCGTGAAATGTGCTCTTACTTTTTGCATATTAATCTACATTCTATAGAACCTGCGGGCCCGCAACCGCTGCGGGCGCGGGTAAAAACCGCGCCTTAAGATCTTAGTCCAAGAGTAAAATTTCAGTTTAATAACTTATTTTGTCAGATGATATTAAGCAACTACATTTTAGTGTATTTTGTACGTTTCAAACGATTCGTTTTGTTTTGTTTAACGAATTGATTTGCTTGAAATGAGCTAAGTTTCCACAAAAATTATTATAATTGGTACCTAATACGGTGCATGTGTTAGTGTTTTTACATAATAGAATTTAATTACACTGTAATAACTCCAAAACTTGGTCTGAATAATCTTTTTATGGATGTTACCTATTTTTAATTCAATATTTATGCATTCCTTTTTCTGTATTTCTACTCAATAAATCGTTTTAAATCGTCTTTTTTTATAAATTTCTAGCTGGTATAAATTCTCCTCAATAATAAATTGAGGTATAAGCTATGCTATCTTTCAAGCTGGAACAAACTGCACATGGTGTGCAAATTTGATTATAATCGGTTAAGTAGCTTAGGAGTCCATTGCGGACACACAACGTGACAAGTAATTTATACACATTAAGATATACCCTTTTTATTTTAAATTGTGTGGACATTATTCGTTTCAAAATAAATTAACTTCAATATTTGCTATAACGTTAATCTATTCTATTAATACGTGATGCCAAAACTTTGGACCCCTTTTTACGAAAATTGTGCAAAAGGAGGAGTATGAAATTTGGCACACTTATTGTTTATGTATAGAAGAAGTGCAGAACGCTAATATTTTCAATAACAATGCTTATAAAGTATATTAAATCAATGAATAAAACATTACCCACATTACCATGCATTTGACACTCAAAAACAAATATATTAATGATAACGATAAAAGATTAGAGATGGCACACTAAAATGTTTGGAAACAAAGTAGTTGGTCTTGAGAAATGTACATGGCGTTCTTATCAACAAAATATTAAAATTTATTATGGTCAAATTTTCACCAATGGGCGACCACTAGTTATATTAAAACCAGTTGGACGATAACAATAACTTTAAAGCAAAATTTCAAGTTGAAATTTCAGACGGACGACACCACCGAAAATTGAACTAGACTCAACAACTCAATATTTTGGAACTTGCAACAACGGAATATACAAAACTGAGATTTTAGCAGCTAGAGAATTGAACGCTATTTTCATTTTTCAAATTCAGCTATTTCCGTGACACTGTGAATGTTTCATTTGAAATAACAGAATTGTACAAACCCGTCAAATATCGAAAGCAAAATCGTATCTAGAACATGAGAAATCAACACAAATAATTGTTGTCGAATACCAAGAACGATATTTTTTATGATATTAGAAGGCAAAGACGTAGGTGGAACAAATGTAAGTTAACCTGCTACCTCACCCACCGAACCAGAATACGTCAACGACAAACATTAACGATAATGCGGCAGGAATAGATAAGACGGTGGTACCATTCCGGACGAGTCGCTGCGAAACAAAGAAGGTGGTAGACCTTGTAGAATGTCACGGTGCTAGTGACGGTAAGCCTATGCTCGCCCTTTACGAACTACCTGGCAGAAAGGCAGAAGTATTTCTGGCCACTAAACAATTTTAAATATCAAAATGCTACTGTTTGCAGAATGTCATTAATTAAATTAAAGAATAAAGTATATGTCCATGGAATGATTTTGGGAAAATGATGCTATATTTTAAACATATTATTATCGTTTCTGTGATATAACGCTTCAGTGTCAGACGAAAATTCACGAGGGCCTGGGTTCGAACTATGGGGCGGGAAACAAAAGGAAAACGATTTTTTTCTATTTTCTAATAAAAATGACGTTGCCCGCCCGGAACAGGATATATGCTTGGATGTCAATAGGCTTGCGGGACTCAGTGTCTTCGACTAGGTACCCTGGTTGTATGTCCACCTACTTCTACGGGGAAACGGTAGTGACGATACTTTTTTTTGAAAAAGTATAATAAAACCAAGTATTACGTTGAAGTATGGACTAATAACTATTAGCACAGTTAACATTAGAAATCGAAATGAAATAAAATGAAACGAGAATAATATATTTACCAACATGTTCTATCACATTTTTGGTGTGCAAACACCTTCTTTCAAAATATTTTTAATGGGAGTTATTTGAGAATATCAGGATTATCAGGAAACACCTTTGATTATTATATTTAATATACAGTCTAATTGAAAACATCCTCCTTTATGGAGTAGGTTAAATATGTAACATTAGTTTCAAAAACTAAACTTTATTTGGAGTAATAGTGTATTACATAGTACAGACTAGCTAAACCTAGGAGTACTTTAACCTATGTTTATTAATTAGATGGCTAAAATATAGTTGATAATTTATCTTTAGGAGATGATACCAAATAATAAAAAAGACTCTCTATGTTCATGTTACCGAAACCAGCTCCAACTGATATATAATTCTATATTTAGACTCAGAAATACAAACATGTATACAAAACACTGTATGTCAATCACTGAATCATACGCCTCGTTGATAATTGGTGGCATTATACAGTTATTCTCACTGTCGAATAACAATGTGAAAAAAATATATTTACTATCGAAATGTACGTTTCAATACAGGTTAAACTGACATTATATGCTACAACGAAGTTTAACGTATTCCAATTTGTAACACAGAGGAAAATTACAGCGTGATTAGCCGGCAACGATGGCTTTAGCTGCATTTATACGGGCTATAAAGTTAAAACTATCAATGAGGTTTTTTGTATTTCTATAGAGTTACTGTGTAAACTCTTTAAAGAATCATATTTTTAGCAAAGTTAAAATATGAAACCTTCTTGAATAAAAAAAGTATCTTCACGCTCATATCCTCGAAGAGGTAGGCAGAGGCACAACCAAGGCACCCACGACTAGCCGAAGACTAAGACTAAGTCCCACAATGTAATAGGTGGCAAGAATATCGCCCACCGGGCACATATCCAATCCCGAGCAACGTTTTTTTATTAGAAAATTGGAAAAACCCAATTTTCTTTTTGTTGCCCGATCCGGGATTCGAACCCGGGACCTCATGCAGTCAAGTCCGACAACTGAACCGCTAGACCACAGAGGCGATCCTTTTTGCTTTCTCGTTTCAAGAAGGTTTCAAGACTCAAATCCATATTATAAAGATTGTGTACCAGTAGCCCAATATGTATACATAGGCGAGCCATTTCCCCTTGAAATACGATACCATAAGTATATTAAAACTAGCTGTTGCCCACGTGGTTAATGGTCCCTTAAGAACATTTTTAGGCATACAAACTATCCTTTATGGTAATCCAAGTTACCTTGTATGAGTGTGCCAAATTTCATGAAAGTTCAGCAGTTTTTGCGTGAAAGAGTAACAAAGAAATATACAAACTTTCTCATTCATAATATCAATACTTTACCCATGTATTTTGTGTAAACAAATGCTGACGATTAAAGCAAATGAATGTTTATAATCACTTACAACTACACTAAACAACTATTTTATATCGATTTGGACTTACTTGACAACTATATTTCATCGATTTGGACTTACTTGACAACTTTATTTCGAATATGTCTTTATCAATGTTTTAACCACATGCGGAAAAATACACCTTACCATCATTTAGCACAACGCTATTGCACTCGAGTAGTCAATAAACGTACCTATACTTTTATAGTACTACTATTTAAATCATGCGCTTCGGCTTTACACTTTTAAATCTTTTTACACTTTATACTTTTGTTTTTAGATTGGCTGACCTAATCTAAATTTAAGCGAAATGATTAAATACGTAATAGCAACTCTATACAGATATTTTTAAAATACATTCGGATTTCCGAAGCTTGACGAATATAGCCGAATCGCAAACAAGGTTAATAAATACTTAACCTCTGGTTAGCAACGCTCAAAAATTAAAAATTTAACTATTTAACCCCCGCCAAAACCTATCCATATAGTAGCTAAGAACCATTTCTATGACCGCAATTTTTAAGCAAAGCAATTTCAAACCGAAATCAGCAAAATCGTTTAGGAGTTATGGTGCCAGAGACAGACACAAGCACATATTATATAGACACGTAAAATCCTATTTTTTTGTCTGCTGTTAAAAAAGATTGAAGACATGAAATATTTAATTGTTGTTAAATCTTAATTAATTAATTCTTACCCACTCGTAAATATAGTACTAGATATTTGAGATATATAACACATTACACGATATGCACGTGTAACTGCAATGCAGCTCCCGTGGGTGTTGGAAATAGAGCGGCGTAAATCAAAGGACTTAGTCGATGAACGTATGTAATGTGTCGATAATGAAACGCTCACTCGAATGAATGAAAGAGTGACTTTAAGTATTTCATCTGTAATTCCCTTACAATTCGCGCAATGAAATATTGCGTTAACATAATAATGTTAAGCCTACTACTTTACCAACTGCACAAGCAAACGCAGCATGCGCTTTTTAATTTGAGAACATATTTAGGATATCATTCGAATTTGTAGACACGTTCAGACTGAACAAGCACCAACCATTTAGAAACTATTCATTTCAAAATTCGGTCAGTTGAGATAACGTCATGTAATGGAAAATTCGGTTGATGTGACATGTAGTTCTTTCACTAGTTTGTGTTCATAGTCTATTACAGTAGCATGAGTTTATAGGTTTAAGAATGAATAGATAATAGTCTAATAATAATATATAATAATAATATAATATATATACTTTTCGTAAAGCAAGAAAATAGTTGTGCGATTATGTAATACATACATACGTTTATCAAAACATGTATATACTTGTATATCCTTGAAGAAGTAACACAAATTAAATCTTTTCCTAAAGTAAGTAAATTATATGATAGTGCTAGGACTATTAATCGAAGATTTTAATTGGTACAAAGAAACACTTAAATATATAACATATTCAATTTAATGTACACCTAGATGAGAAAAAGGAACAGACATCTATATGTTCATCACACAAATGTCTGCCTCTATAGGGAATCTAACATGATCTTCACGACTGGTCGATGGAATTAGGTAGGCGTGTACTCTAGGCCCTGGACCAACGAGGTGGAGTGTTATTTTTTAAAGAAAGACGGCTTTACAACGAGCATGACAAATGCCTGCTAATTTTTGATTTCTGTACGAAACGTGTGTGATATGACGTCATAAAATGTGGTGAGAACTGCGATAGGTTCTTCTGTGAGCTACGTACACAAACAGTAACATACAAACACCTTTCCGTGTTGCAAAATTGCAAAATAGACCATCTGCTTTCCTGACAGGAAGTTCATAAAAGACGAGCATACGCTTACCGTCCCTATCATCGTGACATCTGACTAGGTGGTAGAGTGTCGCAGCGACTACTCCGGTTTGGTACCGCCGCCCTACCTATTACTGCCGCCATAACGTCTAACGCCTGCCGTTGACGTATTCCAGTATAGAGGATAAGGTAGCCGGTAAACTTTCTTTTGCTCGCGATCTAACATCCCGGCCTCAGGTTGGCGATACACCATTACCACCTTCGCTGTCTCTAGGCGGCCTAAATTTCTTACTGTCAGGAAATCCGTCTGCTTGTTTGCCTTCCAATACCATATAAAAATGTAGACAATTCGGACCTGGTTGAGTAGAGTAACTTAAATTAAATAATGTTTTCTGGAAACGGAAATGTCCAGTTCAGCCTGAATACAAGGGGTCATTGTTTTTGCTCCTCATTGTTCTATGGTGTTTAATATTCAGTGAATGTGTCCTTGGTATTGTTTTAATATAATTCCTAATCCCAAAGCAAGTAAACATAAACACAAGCACGCCGGTGGGGACGGGCTGTTTACTTAGAATTTCATTATATATCACTTAGGAAGGTAATCATAAAAGGAAAATATTCAAATGATAGTATAGCAAGCAAACTCAAATAAATTTAAATAAATCCCTATTTCTTTTTTACGCTGTAACTTGGAAACAACTTTACTAATTCAACTCTTCAACAAGAGTGGTCACAAGGGTCACAAGGCTCACCAGAAAAAAAAATCCCTCTGGGTATTTAAAAAAAATAAATGGCAATTTTTAAAAAGCTAAAAATTTTACACCTTGTGGGACTATTTTGCTAACTGTAACTAGAAATACAGCTATATAAAAGAAAGATGTTATGTAATCCTCAATAACCCTTTGTCAAATTAAATTAAAAAAACAAAACGTATCTAACCAAGATTTAAAAAAAAATAAGTTCTTATCCAGTCAAGGACTTTGTAATTACAATTTCACTCAACTTTCTCCAAGTGTACTGAAAAAAAGTACTATGCAACTCCGGCGAGTAATTTAAAACGATAGGTAATTTTTTGCAATTTCAAAATGGTATAACACTTATTTGAAAAATTCATACTAGGACATTTAAAATAATTTACGGGAACAATACCTCTGTAAAACAAAACAAATCAATAAAACAAGAGTCTCAAATTTCTAAGCAAATGCATTTATAATATCTATTCTGTTCCTTTAATGTTACTGCCCGTTAATTCTCAAGATTGGAGTGCTGTACATACCTCAAACACTCAAGTACAGTCTAGGCCAGATAAAACTTTACCATATTTTATGACTACTATTACTAGCTGAGCCGGGAAAAATCGTCTCGCTTGACATTAACAGCTTAAAGGGATTGAAACATTGGTTTTCTCTTTTTACCAGCTATTTTCCCAAGTCTCCTTTACATAACAACCTTCTACTCTATCCTCGAAATTTGATCTCGCCTTGTTGGTCAAGATGCTATCGTACACGCTGAACTCTACTGACCAAACGCGAGGCTCAAGTTATATTCCAGACGAGGCAGAATAGGACGAAACAGCAAACAAAAGTGCTGTGTAATAGCAATATGCTTGACAAAAAACTGATTAGCATAAAATGCAGGTGCTGTTAAAATCTTTTAAATTTAATTCATAATAAAATGTATATTTATTTTGACTTCTGTTATTTTAGGCCAGAAACTCTGACGATGTACAAATGTTTATCTCATTCGTCATGTTTTGATATTTCAACGTTTCAAATTTTAGTCCACTCTAATTTTATGTTTCGTAACATACTAGATATTTTCTTGCGGGTAAACCTACGTATTAAGAGATAAAAATTAGAATTCTTTACTTTCGGAAATCTAGTTTCACAACTAAATAAAAATCTAGTTTGACCCAATATAGTATATAGCATGAGAAAAGGTCATAAAATATAACATCTAACTGATAAATTAATACATTGTATGGCTGGATAACGTTCATCGGGTAGGCTTGTCTATTTAAAATGAAAACCAGCTTGTGTAAAGTATTCTAGTAATCTCATATTTTAAAATGGGGGTAGAATGAAGTCACATCCCCAAGCACAATATTTTATACAAACACCTTAAGGCCATGATATTCGAAATTACCTATTTTTTGATTCAATTTTAAACCATGAAGTATTTTTCGTTTTAATATGACGACAAAATAAAATACATTTCGATAAACGATTAAAATTAAGCAAGGACTCAAAATAAGACACTTGTAAATAATCAAGTATAATAAAAGACAAGAAAATAATGAGTTTTAATACTTTTGCTGGTTTTGTTTGATCTGTTTCTGATTCAATCTGAAAGTTACAAAAAAATAAGTTAAAAATATTGCGTTTTACTAAGGATTCTATGGCTACTTTCTTGAAATACATGCTTTTAAATTTTCTTTAACACACATCATGTCATGTTATAAAACAAAATCGCCGTGCCCTCCGCACGGCGATTTTGTTTAACGTAGCTCCACCAGCGCTCGTTAAACAAAGTAGCCTTAAGTAGATAATATTTAATCTAGACACCCATTAAGCAACTCTTTGGGGTACAAGCGCAAATTAAAATACGCTAAATAATTAAACCAGGAGGTTAGTTTCATCCTAGTTAAAATCAACAAACCAATTATTCCCCCGAGACGTCGAGCTCGTTACCAACCACGTTTCAAGATTCTAAATTAAAATTTAAGTTTTAATGAATGCACTCCTTGAAAACTCCCTATTAGTTTTACGTTAGTGTAGGTATGTTGATTGAAGCTTCGTTTACACGTGAAAGTCATATAGTGGCTTTTTCATATTATTGGAAGTCAAACGAGCAGACGGATTTCCTGATGATTAGAAATTCACGCTTCCTAGAGACACGAAAGGTGGTAATGGTGCATTGCTAACTTGAGACCGGGATGTTAGGCCTCGAGCAAAAGTAAGTTTACCGGCTACCTCACCCTCCAAACAAAAACACGTCATGACGTTATGATGACAGGAATAGGTAAGGCGGTGGTAACAATCCGGGTAAGTCGCTGCGAAACTCTTCCACCTAGTCAGAGGTCACGGCGTGAGTGACGTTAAGCTTATGCTCGCCTTTTACGAGCTGCCAGGCAGGAAGGCAGATGGTCTATTCAGCACAGGACCTCGGACCAACACGGGGGAAACTTACTTATGTTGTTTGTTTGTCCCAGGCTCAAGTACTCAGGTCAACTGCGTATTTAGTAGCCTAGCAGCAGCCTAACAGCTCGTAGAAGCAAGCATGTAAAGTAGTCACTTAATCAGTAATAAAAACTATAGTATATTTCAAACACGCAGCAGAGAAAAATAATCAATAATAAGTATTACGTTAAAGTCTGGCGTCGGACTAGACTTCTTAGGGTCCCAGGTTCGATTTTTTTTATAAAGATATAAAAAAAGAGAAACAAGTATTTTCAATTTTTAATAAAATTAGCATTGCCCGGGATTGGATAGTATGTGCCCGGTTGGCCATGGGCTTGTCTTCTATGACATTATGGGACTTAATATCTTCGGCTAGTCGTGGATACCCTAGTTGTGCCTCTGTCTATCTCTTTGGGATATGAGCGTGAATGTACTTACTTCAAAGTCGAACGGTTTCGTGATTAGTTAACATTGAATGCTTATGGATATTAAGAATAAAATAAGTTGGTATTATAATCTGTATCACATTGTTATAAAGGCTATAATACCAGGTTGAACCTTGGACTACTTTAATATTTTTTTATTATTGAGACGGTATGTGTACAAAAAAAAAACATTTAAAACTTTAAAGCGGTTGAAGACATATTGATTAGCCTTGTATGAAATTGCTGGGCCCCGTACAACCGCTTTACTTATTGATGCAGCCAATATAGTCCAGGGACCGGACTGGTAAGCCGTTTAGGTGTTTTTGAATGGGTTTTACGAAAAGGTATACTTACCATACCCTTTCCTCGCAAAAACCCTATCAAAAGGGTTTTGTAAGCGCTACATTTTAAAGGTTACAACCTCTTACCCTAACTTAAAGGGTTACTTATTTAAATTTAATTTAAATCTGTATATGCAATGCGTACGATCTAAAATCGCTTAAGACGTGTCGCAAAGGCTGCGGCGTTGCCAAATCGACTTACTCCGCGCGTCGCTTTTTCTTCGACGCAAACGCAGAGAAGTATAATTTCAATTTAGTTGGTTTTCACTTATTTTATAGTTTTCAACATAGATCTCTTATTGCTTAGCTTAAATTAAAAATTCTTTTAACACTCTCTCTCCGATCTCACTATTGAGAATATGGGTTGCGATTGTAGCATCGAAAATATTCCGTGGCGCTCTGGTTTCTGAAGCACTTATCTCAATTTTTTACTTTATCTGAATTAGCCAACTCTCGCTTCCATATAATTACTTTAGGATAAGTACAAAATTACACATAGCTATCCACTAACCTAACCTTAACCGTTATGAAACAGCTTACACAACACTCCAACTACAGTATTCCTTGGATAAACTCTCCTTTCTATAGCCGTGGTGTACCTTCAATCACTGTTTAAAACATTACCGAGACAAAAAATGACATTCATATTTTTCATCACAATGTCGCCTAAAATTCTTACATCCTTGTCACTTCCTTTCCTCCTTCCTTTTTTATGACTGTGACCAGTGTTGGCAGCTCAGTTAATGAAGAGCTCAAAACTGACAATCATTTCTATCACTACTTACTCATTTATACACATTTCCTCATTCATTGATGTCAATCTTTGGAGACATATGTTCAAATACAACATATCCCGTAAGCTGATAAGAACAAACTGTCCTACTTGATGCTAATTTTAACATCTAACCAAAGTGATATGATGCTACCACTCGTCTAAATATATAGACTGCAAAGACTTTGGTACCCCAAATGTTTCCTCGAGATCCACAAAATCACAGAAAACTCTCTGGGCCACTTGCGCCGCGAAAACACCTGATCTAAACATCCTGTTACCGGCCTGAGCTTTCTGTAATATTCCATTGGATACCCCTTACATCCTCGTTTTAACTGTTTGCCTGTACACTTTTAATGCTCAAATTGATGACCTAGTCAGAGGTGCAGTCTATGCTTAAACTCTTGCTTGTGACACAATGATCGCACGCCTACTGTCTTCGGGTACTTCGACTTTTATTACAACGAACCCAGAAAGACCATTACTTTGTTCTTTTCCAAAGTGATATTTGTTAGAAACTCGGACAGAACGAAGATTGAAATAGTATAGCAGGGATGGAAGGTATACCGCAGATGTAGAAAGTAGAATGCGTGCAGGGAACAGTGTGAATGGAGCGATGGGTAAGATATTTCAAAGCGAGGTTTTAAGTTACGGTGCTTTTCTGTACTTATTCTATCGTAGTTTATTCAATTAAATTGAGTGTGTCAGAAAAAGCCTGAAAATATGATAAATGCGGCCGAAATAAGAGCGCTAGGGAAAATCTGTACTCTGTGGTATCACGCACAATGACCGCATTCGTAACAATGTGAACAGAGAAAGAGTGGGTTTAAAAAAAGTGTTATGAAAATGAGAAAAGGCATGCTCCGTTTGTTCGGTGATGTGGAAAGGTTGGCAGATGCAAGATAGGAAATGTCTGTATTGTCTTTACTTGCGAAAGTTGATGGAACTCACTCAGGCACTCGGAAAGACCTAGGTTGACATTTCACTATCATGTTGCTTGGATTGTTTCCGAGAGTTGTGTAATGAGTCTCCAAAACCACACAGTGTTAGTATGAAAACAGTAATGACTGAAGTAGAAACTAGGCAGATCTGTAAAGATTGTGACACGTGACACTCGATACTCGGTTCCTACTATGTAAGAGACCTGCCGTAAAGATAATTTAAGGAGCAAAAAAGAGTCACCAATGGCGAGACCAAAAAATTTGATCATCTCAGCTATGGCCATAGATAGAATATCAGCAGCTCTAGCCTTACTATATTTTATACTTCTAATCGCCTTCCGTCGTAACGTCATCACATGCCTCCGGTATTTCTGTATTTCTGAATTATTTAATATAAATATAACGCGACCTGGATAAATTCATCTATAGGCATCTCCAAAAATTTCGATCCACCATTTTAGCATGTCTTAAGTACTCTTGACGAAAAAATTTAAAAATAGTTCGATAAACGATCAAAATTAACTGAGCATTCAAAATACGATACTTGAAAACACTGAATTATAGTAATAAAAAGAAAACAATGAGTTTTCAATATTTTTGCTGGTTTTGTTTGATTTTTATCAATTTGAAAGTTACAAAAAATGAAGTTAAAAAAAGAATGGAATCCTTCTTAAAAAGTTGCTGTTTAACTACTTTTTTCAAATAAGTACATGTTTTTGATTTTCTTTAATACATTACGCAATATTACAAAAAAAAGCCGCGCAGTGGTTAACGTAGTATGTACTGCCACCAGCATTTGAATATCCTAGCCTTAACTACATAATATTTAATCTAGACACCCATTAATCAACTCCTTGGGGTACTAGCGCAAATTAAAATACGCTAAATAATTAAACCAGGAGGTTAGTTTCATCCTAGTTAAAATCAACAAACCAATTATTCCCCCGAGACGTCGAGCTCGTTACCAACCACGTTTCAAGATTCTAAATTAAAATTTAAGTTTTAATGAATGCAATCCTTGGAAACTCCCTATTAGTTTTACGTTAGTGTAGGTATGTTGCTTCAAGCTTCGTCCACACGTGAAAGTCGTATATTGCCTTACTTACGTTGTATGTATGTCCCAGGCTGAACTATTAAGATCAACTGCCTATTTAACCAGCAGCTCGCAGAAAACAAGCATGCAAAGTTGTCACTTGATCAGTAATAAAAACTATAGTTTATTTCAAAACGTAACGGTCGGCAGCCAAAAAAAGGAAATGAGTATTTTCAATTTGCTAATAAAAATAACATTGCCCGCGATTGGGTAATATGTGCCCGGTTGGCGATGGGCTTGCCACCTATCAGATTTTGGGACTTAGTATCTTCGGCTAGTCGTAGGTGTCTTGGCTGTGCCTCTGCCTACCTCTTTGGGGATATTGGTGTGAAGTTAGTAACGTTAAAGGCGAACGGTTTCGTGATTAGTAAACATTTATTTCTTATGGATATGACCACAGAATAATGTTTATAGAAATTGATCTAATTACTGTAATTAAACTTTAACCGTCTTATTAATAACGTAAGAGTAAAAAAAACATTTGGTATTATAGTCTGTACAATGTAATACAGACTATAATACCAGGTTGAACCTCGGAATAATTTACTCCGTTCTTATTAATAAGACGGTATGTTTACAAAAAAAACTATAAAGCGGTTGAAGAAATGTTAATTAGCCCTGTATGTAATTAAAGGTCTAATAAAATTGATGGGCCCCGTACAACTCTTTACTTATTGATGTAGCCAATACACAATATAATACAACTTGATATGATACACAATACAAGCCAATACACCAATGCTCCAATTTCCTTGGTTGATTGTGGGTCTAAAATGCCGATTTGCGATGTGAATGCCTTTGGCGACTTGTGCCTTCCATGAATTCCATATTTTTAGTATTTGTGTGATTAATTATAATAATTATAATAACATCACGTCGTACATCACGAATGTCATCACAAAGTAGAAATTAAGGAAATGCAAGCATGTTGCAAGTTGGATGTCAACGGATCCGGCTCGACTAACGGATCCGGCTCGACGAGACGAACACGTAGATATAAAAATTTTGAAAATCCGACGAACGGGCAAGAAGTTATTTCCAAAAAACCTGTGAACATTGGGAAAATTTTAAAAAATTGTAAGAAAAGTTACCGGAAAATTTAAAAATATTATTACCAAAAATTAGGAAAACGCGAGGGGAAAACAAAAAGGTACGTATACCTATCGATCGTGGGGGGTATTATTTTACAATATTTAATCTAATTATATGAAATTATTTCAATCAATCATAATTATTTCTTGTATAATAAGAATCCCAGTACATTACAGCCAAGCAACGCGGCCAGGTAGCTGCAACCAAAATGGTATTATTCTGTTTAAAACAAAATTAATCACTGAGGAATAGATTTACGTGGCCTTTACTTGCTTTATCTAGCGCCATACAATTATTTAAATCTTTCCCACGAATAAATCGAACTTCATAAGGTAAAGTCGTTTGATCTTTCAATCACCCCAATTTCAACACTACAAACACAAATTTCATTATTTGTTTCTGAGACAAAAATAAAAAGTTTTTTTTTCCAATCAAAATATTTCACTCACAAAAGCAAGAATAAATTAAAATTAATTCTATTACAGGTATAAACAATAATAAATACTAGAATATTTTATTACTAAAATTCTATTATGGAAGCTCCGAGTGTCTTGAATAAAAGGTTGTTTTTTCTTTAATTCTTCCCTTCTTACAACATTTGGGGGCCGATTGCGAGTATTAATTTTGATCTCCCTAAGGAATTGGTATATAAGGCCTAAACAAATTAATATTTCATTTAGATATAACTTTTGAAAGAGGGAGTTCTTCAATTCTTAAGATTTTTAGTGGAATCCAATATGCGATATACCTATTAATGTAGTTTTTGTCAACGTGATAATATAAGGAAAGATTACATAAGCACAGGGCTCTGGTACCAATTTTAATAAGTCAATTTTCTTCTTAATCAACCTGTTCGTATAACTCATTTACAGGCTAGAGATAGGCTTTATAAGATAAGCTGCCAGGCAACTGCTGTTATTTTTATAATAAAGAAATTAAATACATCTACGCGTTTCGCTGCTAAAATCGGCGTTACAGCGTTATAAACGATTATATTTGCGTAATTTGCTTAACAGCGTTATAGACGATTCTCTGCCATGGACCATCTTGAAACACTTATTGCTTAATTGTTATTAAAATGTATTACTGTGTTTTAAATAAATAAATGGTGCCGCATCGCTGCAGTCGACAGAGACGATGCCACTGATTCTCGTGGCGCGGCGCCGCAACGCGGTTGTGTTTCGGCCCTAACTTAGCATCAAAACTCTAGTACGTTTATCTTTAAATATAAATAGGTACAACATTGCTTTTGTTTCAAACTTCTCAATGCTTTAACTAGAAGGTCACTGCAACTTTGATTGAAGTATAAACTGCTAACTCCACCAACATTAATCTTCAACGGGTCATTACTCCTTCTATGTGGAGAACTAATGATGTCTGGTTTGATTCATTCATTTAGTGAGTGAGTTGACCTAGACTTATAGGGTGTATATTAAAATGAACATTTTGTGATAAAAAAGTACTGTTATTTTCACGCCCATATCACCGAAGGGGTAGGCACAGGCACAACCAGGGCACCCACGACTAGCCGAAGACACTTAGTCCTACAATGTGTTAGGTGGCAAGCCTATCGCCAACCGGGCACATGTTCAATCCCAGGCAACATCGTTTTCATTAGAAAATTGAAAATGTACATCTTCTATTTATTTTTTTGTTGTTCGACCCGGGGATCGATCCAGGGACCTCAAGAAGTCAAGTCCGACACCGGACCACTATACCACACAGGCAAGAGAGAGTTTAAATGGCTAATATTATCATAAATGATTATACAAGCATATCTGTGGTCTAGCGGTTGTTTAGTTACTTAGTTGCGGTGGTTGTCCGGGATTGGATATTAACTAATTCACATTGGATAACGAAAGGACTTACGCTTAAGATTTGTATCAGTATGTATTTGAAGGAAGTTCCTTCAAATACATACAAAGTAAAGTACCTATTTACGTTCTATTTCACGTCAACTTTCGTAAATTTAAGTGAGCGGTAAATTAATAAAATAAAAATCGTTGACGCTATTTTGAATAATGAAACTCATTACTCCAAAGAAAGACAGCTTCTTAATCTGAATAAATCCTACGCATACGGAGTTAGCATATAAAAAACATAATCTCTTTTTCTTATTTTAGACTGTTTCTAAAAAGGAGGTTATCTATTGTTCTATACTTTTACTCTGTTTTTTTTCAGTATGTGTGTTACGCGATTACTTGACTAATAATCAAGAGAATTTGTTGGTTCTCTTTTAGGGAGATAGGTCATAACTTCTAGGTATTCCCATATAAATGTATAAGTCTCATATAAAGTATCTTCACGCCCATATCCCCGAAGAGGTAGGCAGAGGTACAACCAAGGAACCCACGACTGTAGCCAAAGACACTAAGTCCCACAATGTGATAAGTGGCAAGCCTATCGCCAACCGGGCACATTTCCAATCCCGACCAACATTTCTTTTTTAACTAGAACATTGGAAAAATCCAATCTCTCATATAAGTTATATCTTTGTCGAGATATATGAAAAACTAGCTGTTAGCCCGCGACTTTGTTAGTGTAGAACGGTTGCAATTTTCATACAAACTTTCATCCTA
>NJDC01003659.1:137981-161539 GCA_002245475.1 Calephelis virginiensis
TAAAAAAAGTACCTATTTACGTTGTATTTTAAGTCAACTTTTGTAAATTTAAGTGAGCATTAAATTAATAAAATAAAAACCGTTGACGCTATTTTGAAACTCATTACTCCAATGAAAGACAGCTTCTTAGTCTGAATAAATCCTACGCATATGGAGTTAGCATATAAAAAACATAATCTCTTTTTCTTATTTTCGACTATTTCTATAAAGGAGGTTACCCATTGTTCTATACTTTTACTTTGTTTTTTTCCAGTACGTGTTACGCGATTACTTGACTAATAATGAAAAGATATTATTGGTTCTCTTTTAGGGAGATAGGTCACAACTTCTAGGTATTCCCATATCAATTTATAAGTCTCATATAAGTTATATCTTTGTCGAGATTTATGAAAAACTAGCTGTTAGCCAGCAACTTTGTTAGTGTAGAACAGTTGCAATTTTCATACAAACTTTCATCCTATTTTACACGTTTGAGGGTTAAGTTTGAAACAAACATAGCGTGAATATAATCTTTGAATCTATAGCTATGTGCATTATTATTTCATCAAAACCTGTTTAATGGCTTAGCCGTAAAAGAACAACTGACAGACTTTGGCATTTACAATATAAACATTTATTACGTATCAATAGATATAACTCAAAACCCATTATTTAAATGCCTTGCAAAATTATAACTCTGTGATGAAAATGGAGCAAGTATTTTCCAAATTTATTGCACTTGATTAATAACGCTCTGGTAACTTCTTTTGCCCAAACCAGCTCACAAACAAACTCAATTGTCATACACCAAGAGAAACAAAGCTAATCACCCAACATCGAAATGTTCAACCTCATAGTGTGTTCCATTTAAAAATCAGAGGCAAATGCAACTTTCAGAAATCTCAAACGTCTGATAAAAATAAGCCTTAGTCACGAATTACTCGTGTCAAGTTTCCAACTTAAGTGCAATGTGCCTGTCGTGGTTAACATTTTGAAATTTAACCCTACCTGATAAAAAAAACTTACCAGCCGGTACACCCGTATAACGAAATGTTATTTTTTAAAGATATAAGATACTGAAAACGCAGGCGTTGGAAAGAGGCAAATAAAGGGTTAGTTTAATTGGATAACATTTTCCAGAAGTAAATTTTCCTCAATCCTAGATCTTGAAATACCTTGCTCACCATTGTTACATTCCGATATGATAAATTATGTAGAAACCCAACAGTGTTAAAATATAGTAAAACAGATTTTCATCTCATTAGGATAAAGCTAAAATAAATATTATGTTTCTTTATATAGCGAGTTGCTCAGTTCAATGGTTAGGGTTGTACCCTTGCAATTTTTTTGTATTTCAGACTAATGTTACTAAAGATACACATTTTTTTATCACTAAGGCACTATTTCTGATTCAAATACAATAATCATTTAATTACAATTTAAATATGAACCAAAATAAAAATTAATAACATATAATATTGTACTAAAAACAGGAAAAAATATATTTACATTAAATTATAAAAATGTAGTATAAAAAAGAAGCTAAAAGCCAACATTAACGTTTGTTGTGGTTAAATCAGAAGTATTTCATTCGAGCTGAAATCAGAATTTCGAAACTGTATTTCAAATCGGATTTAACAAGGTCTAAGAAACAAGTTTTCGTTGAAAACAAGAATATGCCACCAGAGCATAGAATAAATACTCCTGAAATTAATTTCGGTAACATCTACCTTAACGAAATTGTGAATAGATTTTGTATGGTATATAAGTATTTAATGCTATTCATAAATGTATATTAATAATTCCATTTCCCAATACTGGTAAAAGCAGTCTTAATGAATACGTTTCTGCCACAGAATATTCATCAAGAGGATGGAACTGTTAAAGTACGCCTGAAATTAATTCCGGTAACGTCTACGGCCGACGATAACGTGTTCCGGAATTTTTACGCCGGCATGCAGGTCACGGCCTGTACCTTTACATGGCTTAAATGGCGCGGCTAATTGTAAAATGTGTATTTAATAGTACTTTTTTAAATTTAAAACGACTGTACATATATTTTGATGTTATAGAAGACGATTAATTTTATTCTGGTAGGTATATATCTTAAGGCCCCATACTTAGTCAGCCAGAAGAGCCAATCAGCGCACTCCCCCGTTCCATGATTACTATGAAATATTGTGCTCTAAAGTAAATGTCTTAAGCGCCAAATCACTATTTTTGACACTATAAAAGTAATTTTAAAAAAATAGTATAGTATATATAAATAATATAGTAATAGTTATCTTTTAGGTATAATACTTATCTATGTTTATGTTAAATCTGGTGTCGATATTTTCATAATTAAAGTAGACACATGGGTTTTGCTTTCAAAAAAGGGTTAACTTTTTGATTTTTTTCTATCGAGCAAAGTGAAATGAATCGTGTTTTGGAAACAATATACTTATAAAGCATATTAATGTTAATCTTGTGTATTTTTGTCGCCAAGATCCATAATTGCTTTGTATGAAAAAAACAGTATATTGCTGACGTATTTTATCATACATGGTCCCTTAACGTTTTTACTATCATAATCGCTGATTAACATTGTTTAAGCATGTAATTTGCTTGCTTTGGTGTTACATTCAATTGGTGTAATTTGTCTAGGGATATATTTTATCCAGACACGTGGCAGCGTGTCAAGCTAAGTATAAGAAGAGGAACTGGCTAGCCAGTGCCGAGTGTAATATCAAACGAACTGCTTGGTGCCACTTTTGACCTTTCTATAACTTTAAACCTCGTTAACGTAAACATATGAAACTATGTATGTTTAATTATATCCCTCACGATTTCAAAGGAAACTGGGCATTTACTCAACTAACTTTATTTTGTGACAACCAATTCAGCGAAATAAGCCTATGGCAGATCTGTCTTAATGTTACATTGTATATACAATTTTCAAGAATACGAGAATCTTAAAATTGTCATGTTTAGCGTCAGAGTATGATTTGCTATTTGGGATTCGGTTAGGTTTTTTCGATAGATTAAATAGTCATTTAGATGACTAGACCACCTTGTTGGTCGAGTGGCTAGCGTACACGCCTAGCTACACTGACAAACCGCGAGGCTCGGTTTCAATTCTTGACGGGGGCAGACATTTGTGTGATGAACATAGGTCTGGGTGTTTATTTAATTTATTCTGCTATCTATTTAAGTATTTTTATGTACTATAACGTTGACTTACACCCATAATACAAGCATATAATTTGCTTACTTTGGGGTTAGATTCAATTTGTGTGGCTTGTTAAAAAAAATTAGGTGACTGGATTGTTCCATTAGTGCTTTCGGCCATAACCAGGTGGTAAAGTGATGTACAAAAATGTAAAGGAATTGACATTCCCGCCTCAACCATTCCTCATTGTGATGTTCTATGCTGGAGGGTGACGGTAACTGGTAGCCTTTGACATGTGACCTAAGATCTGCCACAAAACAGTAAATCAGTAACAATGGTAACCTGTAGGTAACCGCTGTCATTTACCATCAGGAAAGCTGCATGATTAAGCACTGTCTAATTAATTTGTTATGTATTGTACAATAAGGATAAAAATATACCTACAAGTTATATAAATATGACAAAAGAAAAATGTGCAAATAGTGATCTAACAGCTAAAATTAATTTCTCAAAACAGCCAAGGAAGATAGTAAATGTTTAAATTAAAATAAAAAGTGCAACTATGTACATAACTAAACTAAAAAACCTACTCCGTTACCAACCACCATAACCAAGATAACGTCAGCTTGTAAATAAAAAAAATGCATCAAAATCCGACTAACACACTCAAATATATACACACACTCACACACACATACATAAATACACACGCACACACACACACACACACACACACACACACACACACAGGCCGAGGGAAGTATGTGGAATAGTTTCATACGCCGTTTTCAGTGTATGCTTATACCGTAAGCTTTCCGGCATCTTGTTTCTTAAAGCTAAAACAAACCGGTAGCAGTCTGATTCCCTGGTAATCATAACACATGATCAGATAAGCATACGTCGCAATATGTAATCTTCGGTATAGTTCATGAGCCGTATGTCAATTACTCTGAACATACAAGTTCACTACATTAATGCTGTTGTAAATCGTCGCACGTCCTCAATTATGTCGCCAGATAGTGCTTGATGTAGCTCATTAGGATTCAAGTGCTCGCTAGTTCACAACTCTGGTTGACCAACGTGACAAGTTATAGTCGGTAACCATATAAGAAATCATTTAATTTTTTTAAATGTGTAGTTATTATGTTCGGTATTGAAAATGATTTAATTAGGGCCTTGGGTTTTATTAACGGTTCAAGCAACAAAACGTAGCGAGGAGTATCTACCATTTCCTAATAAAAAACTCTGCTGCTTTCTTTTTCTTTATACGTTTACGCTATTTTATTAAATACAATGCTAAGTACAGTAGTACTACTTAAATTATGCGCTTCGGCTATATTCGTCAAGCTTCGGAAACCCGAATGTATTTTGTAGATATCTATAGGTATAGAGTTGTTTTTACACGTATTTAATCATTTCGCTTAAATTTGGACTAGGTCAGCTAAAAGTGTAAAGTGTAAAAAGAGTAAAAAGTATAACGCCGAAGCACATTTTTTTTTAATGACTAATTTGTTGCTAAGGTTTTTACAACTTCACCGGGCTACTTTGGGCCGAGCAGAGTCCTCAGCCCGAAGCGCATAATTCAAATAGTATTAGGTAATGTAATTAACTATTTTTGAAACCAGATGTCGACCTTTTAGAAGGCTCTTAATAACAATTGTAACAAATATCTTGATTAAACTCTTAATTCATGGAACTGACCCTGCATTTATTAAGTTCCACACAAAGTGAAATTTAATTGGGGATAAATAAGTTAAAGACTGAATAGAGCTGAAGGATTAATGATTTTTGCACGATGTAACTGCAAGAGTCAAAGTCAATGACCTCGACGTTTACGAGTATAGAAATGTACTAAAGAACACACAAATATTTTGTTAAGGTCCTCATACAGGTCCAAATGCTATGTATAGAATAGATCATCTACCTGCATTTCTAGCTGCTCGTAATCTGTGAGTTTGTCATAAGTTGGTCTTAAGGATTAGCATGCGATGTACAAACTTGGCCTCATAGAGATGCGCTGCTTATATTATGTTCCTGCGGCTTATAGAGACTGTTATGTAAAACATCTTCAGTTTCGTGCCTTGTTGTACGAATGGATGATAACATAACAGTTTTTCCATCCGGGCAAAGCTGGGACGGACTGCTAGTGCCATACAAAATGTTAAATGTAAATATAAATATATATATCACACCCATATCTCCGAAGGGGTATGTAAAGGCTCACAAGGCACCCACGACTAGCCAAAGACATTAAGCCCCATAATGTGATAGGTGGCAAGCTTATCGCCACATATCCAATCCCGAGCAACATTTTTATTTATTAGAAAATTGGAAAAAAACATATTTTTCTTTTTGCTGCCCGACCCGGGAATCGAACCCGAGACCTCATGAATTCAAGTATAACACTTACACCGCTAGACCACAAAGGCGACAACTAAATGGCAAAAAATAATAATGGCATCTAGATAGTTGAAACAAAGCATTATTAATTAAAATTTAAAAATGTCGGGTCTAATAAATTTACGAAACAGAAAATATCTGTTTCTTGAATAAAATGATTCATCAGAACGATATATGATCAGAAAAAAGCATTTAACATATTTGAGGCAAAAGGAATAACATTTATTAAAATTAAAGAATTCGTTATTTTCTAGAAATCGATTAAAAATACAAGCTAATATTCTTAACGCTCCTATAAAAGCTTAATGCTCCACTAAAAGTGGTAAAATCTCGAAAAAGTTACAACTTCAACAGACCCGTCAAAATCTGTAAGGCTAATATTATCACAATCCAAAATATACGCGAGAAGGGTTAAAATAATAGGCGAGGTTTTCACAAAGTCTCAACTTTTGAGTTTTTGACTTCACAGTTGTTTTAAGCTTTCTCGTAATTGTTAGAAGTTTTATTTTCGACGGGAATGTTAATAAGTTTAAATCCTTAAAAAAACTTGATGGTTTGTTGGTCATGAGTTAAGCATTGACACTTAACGTCACCAAGTATCAAGGCTCGACTTTGATTCCTGTATATTTTTTTAAGGTATGTTTATTGAATTTGTTCAAAGCACTACTTAAACATTTCTGTGTTAATATCGTTACTTGCACCCATTTTTTTAAATAACACAATCGACATAAGTTCAATCAATTTGTGTGTGTGTTTGTATTTATTTGTTTATTATATTTACTGTTTATTATGTACAAAAAACCTGTATACACTCTACAAAAAAAGTGGCGACAACACACTGTTCAATGCGAAATAGAAATGAAAATATTTGGCTTGCTTTATATAAGAGAGAGAGAGAGAGACCGACAAACATTCGCGCATCGCATAGCGTACAGCAAAATGTGTCGTTACAACTTTTCGTGAGAATTTTTTCCGTCTAGCCCCCATTCACAACGCGCGATAAGGAACTTCGTTCCAAAAAGAAATTGAAATGGACGTATTAATACCTACTTGTATATACACATTTAAATTTTTTTTTATCGCTTCTTTAGGTAGCTACATTGTAGGACTAAGTGTCTTTGGGTAGTCTTGTAGTTATAGTATGGCCACCCCTTCAGGGATGCGGGCTTGAAGATATTTTGAATAATTAATTCAAAATTAAGCTTAAGAACTTCGCAATGGAACTTTTTAATAATAACGTTGAAAAGAGTGGCCATAAAATATAATAATTACTCATTTATACACACATCATTCATTGAGCATCAGTAACGCATTAATGTTATTCTAATAATAAAAATGAGTAATTTTAACATGGGATTTGAAATCTTTAGAATATTTAGTGCACGCTAATCGTCAACATTGTCTTTAGGATGATTCGACTTTATACAACCAATTTATAACCTCTGCATTCGGGTCAACAACAGCTAGAGAATTTAAGTATCTATCTCTGTACGTACGCGACGCACGTAAAACGTGCGTAAAACGGTATCTGGATGCAACATAAATTACGCGTAAGTGGCCACGCATGTTAAACCTCTTTTCTGAACTGGCCCTTATTGTTGATACATACTTATGTTCTTTCTATTTTGTCTGTAAGCCCAATGTTATTAAAATTATTTATGATAAAAGAGATAAAAAAAGGTATCTCCACGCACGAGGATATGGCTTTGAACAGGTAAGCAGACGCACAACCAAGGCACCCACGACTAGCCGAAGACACTAAGAGCCACAATGTGATAGGTGGCAAGCCTATCGCCAACCGGGTACATATCGAATCCCGAGCAACATTTTTTTATTAGAAAATTGGAAAACCCAAATTTTCTTAATAGAAATAATTAGTTAATAATCGTTGTCATTGTTTTATATTAATTTAAATCCAGTTTTAATATTTATCTAAATTAGGAGATAGATCTTCTTTGGATTGGTTACCAGCCAACCAATGTTACTTTTCAATATTTAATACAAATATAATAAAATATATTTAATCTAATATATTATTAACTCTAGTGGCACAGTGTCTGTTTGTAGTTATTGTAGTTTTTGAAGTTGTCCGTAAGTTAATTTTCTTTCATTGTGCCATTTTCTTTGGCGTCATTGACGGAATATGTGTTCGCAGTTATTTTGTACATATATACATACATATCTTCACGCCAAGTCCCTTACGAGGAAGGCAAATAGTATCGAGTGCCAAATTTCACGATCCTGACAAACCTGTCTGGCTTCCTTCATGTTCATTAGCATTTTTATTCAAACACGCCAGTTTCAAAGACTCTTGACACAACCCTCGGATAATATTCGAGCCATCTGGCCGTGGAATGTCAACCTTGGTCTCCCCACGTATCTACATCTATCCACATTTGCATTGTATATCTGCTTTGTTAATCTTGTATCTATCATTCTTTTAAAGAGCACTACGGAAAATCTGTGGTGTAACGCTCGCTAACCGCATTCCTAACAGTGAGATCCGAGAAAGAGTGGGATTGAAAGAAAGTGTTGGTGTTAAAATGCGAAAGGGCATGCTCCGCTGGTTAAGTCATGTGGAAAGAATGACAGATGAAAGATTGACAAAGCAGATATACAATGCGAATGTGGATGGATGTAGGTACCCGGGGAGACCAAGGCTGACATTTCACGATCAGATCAATCGGATATTATCCGAGGGTGGTGTCAAGAGTTTCCGAAACCGGTGTGTTTGTATGAAAAGGGTTATGAATGTGAAGGAAGTAAGACAGGTTTGTCAGGATCGTGAGGTCTAGCACTCGATACTCTCTGCCTACCCCGTAAGGGACTTGGCGTAAAGATATGTATGTATGTATGTGTTAAACTAATATTTAATTAAATACGGAACTCGTGATTTAAAAATATTTTTTTTCTAAATGAGCTTGAGATACATAGTATCCGATATGACTTTTTATGGCAACTTATGACTAATTTTCAATAATTTCAGTCCGATTTTTTTAAATCGGGTAAATTGACCAAATTAAAACTTGGCAGATTAATGTAAAAAAAGGAAACTAATGAAAAAACGTTTCTTTTCAAATGTGTTGTTGTTTTTATAATAGCTACACTCTCGATTATAGCATGTCTGTATGTTACTTCCTTTGTCTGAATAGTGTTAGACATTTTTTTCAGTTCTCTTAAACTCCCCAGTCACGAACTAAGAACGAATATCGGTATTTTCGATCCCTTTGCTGAAGTTTGAGATGACCTTTCCAGTTCATCACGTATCATCAAGAAGGGAAGGCCAAGTTACAAATTTATGTATCTCATTACTGGATAGTGGAATAATATATTACCTAGACGCGTCACCAGTACCCATTCTATGGTATATGTTAAATAAACGAATTTCTATTTCTTTTTTATTATAAACCATGTAGATAATTCCATTGGCAAGATTGAAAGGTGGTAATTGAAGCATGGAATACTACCTACATCGTGTAGGAAAAAGACTCGACGATGGCAGTGTTGACTCACACATATACGCGCGCGCAAAGACAGAGCAAGAGAGACGTCAAACTTATAAGACATCTGATTTTCCTTGGGGGTTAAAAATTATGTGATTTAGCGGATAAAGTTTTCAAGCTGACACAAGACTTACGTTTTTGAAATATTCATTTCACGTTCAACTTTGATATCAAAACGTCAGAAAATCAACTGCAACAAAGATGCGACAGTACAGAAATAAACTTCCAATATTTTGTTGTGCTGAATAAAACTTTTATGTAAGGAAAGCATTGCACTTAAATGTTTCTAATGAATATTTATTTTTATTTTTTTATTTATTTAACACTTTATTGCACACAAAAATTAAAATACACAAAATACACGAGAAGTTAAAAATGCACAAAAGGCGAGCTTATCTCTAACTAAAGAAATTTCTTCCAGCCAAGCCAAAAAAAATTAAGCTGTGAAAATAAAATGAAAGGCATCGTGTACAAAACAATTAACTATAGCTATACTTAGAACGAATAAATAAAAAATATACTAAAAAAGTGTGTAAAAAAAAACAGGTACAATTATAATTATTAAAATATCTAAGTAGGATAATATATGAGTATGTTATTGTGTCAACGATAAGTAATGTTCCTTCAATCTTTTCTTAAAAGTAGGTAAAGAAGGGCTGTCACGAATCACGGTAGGAAGTATATTTCTATATATAGGTATATTTCTGAAGCTAAAACAATTTTACTTTTTCATGATAATTTTCAATTATCATACCAATATTATAAACTTTTGGAATATAAGATAAAGAAACTAACTGATCCGGCAAACGTTGTTGTGCGATAAATTGTATTATCTAGTGTTAAGTGTTACTCTTACAATTTATACTTTTTACCGTCAGCTCTGGGTATAATTGCACTGTATAGACACTTTTATCAATAGCACTTGTACTTTTCCACAATACACTTTATTTAACACTTTATACAATCAGTTTCACTTTTCACAGCATTTCAAGAGCTTTACAACCAAAAATAATTAAGTGACTAGCAACCAAACAAAAACGAACGTTGCTATAAAATTTATTTATTTATTTCTAGTTGTGAAGTTCCGTTGCTGCTATGAAAATGAAACCAATTGGCTTAAGTGTATCATTATAAAGTATATAGTAGCAATAAATGAATTAAATAAAAAGAAGTACAAATATTAGCTGAAAAATATTTATAAAGTTTTTCTTTTACTTACAATATATACATAAACAATTTAAAAAAAACTGTTAAGCTGTTTTTATATAACTTACGTAATAAACAAAATCATCATGAAAACGACACATACAAGTCTTTGCATACTTGGAGACCTTCGTTTCCACGTGTTGGACTGGTTCCAGATGTATGGAATAGACTATCTTTCCTCTGCCTGGCAGCTTGCAAGAGACGAGCATAGTTTAAGTGGATAACTACAAACTTGACTACTTAATTACAAACTTGATAGAGTGCTATTGAGCAACTTATCCAAGTAGGGAATCACCACAATAATGACAGTGTCATGTTTTGAATCGTAGGGTAGCCGATAGACTTGCATGTCTCTGTTGCATGTGATGGGCATAACATCAGAGCCCCAGAACCGATGAACCTATAATCTATGACTTTTATAGGACACCGTTTTCTTATACTACCTAAAGAATTATGTATTAGTTTATTATCTTATTATATATAAAATACACACACCATAACAGTAACACACATACAACGAAAAAATATCGAGAGCTTCACTTTAAAAAAGCGGCGAAACATTAAACAACAACGAGCGTTTTTAAAACTAATAGACGTAAAAATGCCCAACCCTTTCCCGCAATCATTTACATACAAATCACTATCGACATTGTCCGACTATTGGAAAACTATTTTTGTAAGTCATGTCACTATTTTTTTCAAAATTCGTGTCACTGTTTTCTATTGCAACGATTACACAATGTCATTTAAGCTACGTCGATTTCCCAATATTCAAAATTACTGTCGCGTATTGTGTTTTCGGTCTATAAAGCGATAAAGATAGTTTGTTTGCGGTTGTACCCCGTGTTGGTCCGGGCTCCTTTGCAGAATAGACCATCTGCCTTCCTGCCAGGCAGCTCATAAAAGGCGAGCATAGGCTTACCGTCACTAACACCGTGACATCTGACTAGGTGGTAGAGTTTCGCAGCGACTCGCCCGGATTGGTACTACCACCTTACCTATTCCTGCCGCCATAACGTCATGACGAGTTCCGGTTTGGACGGTAAGGTAGCCGGTAAACTTACTTTTGCTCGAGGCCTAACATTCCGGCCTCAGGTTGGCAACACGCCATTACCACCTTTGGTGTCTCTAAGCGGCGTGAATTTCTTAGCATCAGGAAATCCGCCTGCTTGTTTGCCTTCCAATATCATAAAAAAATCTTTTGTTTAGTAGCTCGTGGTTTTTATGGCATTTAAAAGTTATTTATGTCTACTCGTCGTTGCCTGGAACTCTTAGAGACATAAGGACAAAAAATAGCCTATTTCCTTTTTCAAGATTAAATCATAGTAAGTATCTACATAAGATTTGTTTATTTGTTTTTTATTCACGCAAAAACTGCTTAACCAATTTTAATGAATTTTGAACGAACAGTTTTAAGCGAATATTCTAGTCTTCGGCTAGTTGTGGGTGCCCTGGTTGTACCTCTGCCAAGCGGTAGGCAGAATCGATTCAAGGATATGGGCGTAGATATACCTTCTTCCTTACTGGTTATGAAATTCTCTCAAATGCAAACAATAAATAGAGTATTTAGGTATATTAACCTACCCTAATATCTGTGTGTTCAGATTATGTAGATATGATCTGACAGGTAGATAACAATCATAAAAAATGTGATTTTGATGTATGTATCATATTATATGTATCCTTAAACATTTAGTAAATAGCAATTATTTTAAAATTATCACCAGACTTTCCAATTTTGTCTATTTGTGTAGATTATTAGATGTGGAAAGAATGACAAATGAAAGATTGACAAAGCAGATATACAATGCAAATGTGGATGGATGTAGGTACCCGGGGAGACCAAGGCTGACATTCCACGATCAGATCAATTGGATATTATCCGAGGGTGGTGTCAAGAGTCTCCGAAACCGGTGTGTTTGTATGAAAAGGGTTATGAATGTGAAGGAAGCTAGATAGATTTGTCAGGATCGTATGAGGTCTGGCACTCGATACTCTCTGCCAACCCCGTAAGGGGCTTGGCGTGAAGATATGTATGTATGTATGTATTTAATAGATGTTATTAAAGTATGCTGAATATTAATCCTAAAAACACTTCCAAAACAATTTAAAAAGCTACAATACTGAAAAAATAGCTTTGTGACATTATTGTGGACAAAGCTCATTAAAAACACCGAATATCAAAATGGTGTCACGTTAAATCAAATATGGCGGTCGTCGCAAAAAGGCGAGCCCGAACTTTCACAAAAAGCTTTTGAATAATCTTATTTTTGATAAAACTGTAGCATTAAATCTAAAGTTCAATAAATATATAAGCTAAAAAGCTAAAGCTTCAAACATGAAAGAGAAATTTTATCTAAAGTCCGAATTACATAATGTGTTAGCAGTTTAGTACGCCCCATAAATTTACGGACACAATGCCCCGGGCTTTTGCCTTCACAAAGCTACGACAAGTTGAGCTTTAGGAACTATTTATCAGTGTATCTGTGTTAACACTGCTTTACATAGTTCTGTTAGACTTCTGCTGGGTATTAGAAGTTTTATTTATTCGAACGGAAGAGACATTGTTTCATCTTACTGTTTTACAAGATGTTTTTGAGAGATTGTTAATTGAAATACCATTTCATATGCTCAATGTTTTACAACCAGTGTTTTTCTTTACTCAGTCCAAAATGTAGTAAAATAATCTATGAATCGTTTTGACGTAATAGTATTTTGTATTAAAAGTAAAGTATCTTCTAGCCCATGTTCCCGAAGAGGTAGGCAGAGGCACAACCAAGGTACCCACGACTAGCCGAACACAATAAGTGTGATATGTGGCAACCCTATCGTCAACCGGCACATATCCAATCCTGAGCAACGTTATTATTAATAGAAAATTGAAAATATTCATTTTCAATTATTTTTTGTAGCCAGACCCAGGGTTCGAATCCGGGACCTCAAGTAGTCAAGTCCGACGCCGAATCACTAGACCACAGACCCGAAAAGTACTACTAGTGTTTCACATCGACTTGCCCGAATTGATACCACCATCTTACCTATTCCTGCCGCCATAACGTCTATGCTTGCCGTTGACGTATTCCAGTTCGGAGGGTAAGGTAGCCGGTAACTTACTTTTGCTCGAGGCCTTATATCCCGGCCTCAGGTTGGCAACGCGTCATTACCACCTTTGGTGTCTCTAGACGGCGTAGATTTCTTACCATCAGGAAATCCGTCTGCTTGTTTGACTTCCTTTATCATAAAAAAAAAATATTTTGTATTGAATATAAAAAAACATATTTTTTTACTTTGACAAATCACACATACTGGATCTAACTCCGAAAACGGCATTTCAATTTAATTTAAATTAATGAGATGCTTGTGTTATGCACAAGTATCTAAGTTATTACTCGTAGCATCGGTAACTATCACCGATACTATGAGTAATACATGGGTACTTAAACAGATACCAGAACAATTTTTATAAGCGCCCAAACCCCGAAATGCCGACACCTATACTTGCAACTCACAAATGCCTGCCCCGTCGGGAATCAAACCCGAACTTCGCGCTGCGCGGAGTTAGGCATATACGCTAACAACTCCAGCGAGGCGGTTATTAGCATAAAGGTAGTATTATCGTTACGCGGGTAAAAAAAATGTGGGGTCTTATATTTTTTTTTTGTTAAATACAGTGACGAAATTGTATAAGCACACAAATCATGGCTGTACTGTATGCATTACTTACTTACACTTACTTCCATATAAAAAATAAAAATCAAAGTACGTCCATCTAAAAAAAGGCGAAAGAATTAAATTTGACAAAAAAAAAGAAACAAGGTAGATTGTAAGAAAAATAGCAATTTTAACACTTTTTCAGCAGAGAATATTCCAGAGGGTTGTCAAAAACTAGCTCAAATTATTGAAAATAAATCCTTGTTGCCATTGTTTGTAACCTTTTAAAAATACTTTGCAAAAAAGTTGTATCCAAGAATGAACCCTGCGCTTCTTAGTTACTCTGGACAACGTCACCGCACTAACAATCCATGGGTGGCACCATCGAATATATGTGAAAATTCCCAAGCGTCCAAGTTTATTTTAATTTTTAGAGAAGCTTCGAAAAGAAGCCAAGCATTTTGATTCCAAACTCAAGAACAGCCATACTCAAACAAAAAGAACTTCATAATAAGTACATTCATTTCGGCAAAAAGTACTTACGAAACTAAAAAAATGATCAAATAACGGCTATAACATTTACAAGCTTCTTATATACACTTTTTTTTTTACTTTATATACATGAATCTAATTAATGCTAAATGTTAATTTTTGTGTTGAGTTATGCTTATATAAAGATTAACCTGATTAACATTGTTGATTATTGTGTGGATTTTGTTAATTTTATTGAAATTTAATTACTTAAAGAAGTGACTCATACTAATGTTTACCAGGCCTTTTAATATTAATTTGTGTATCTTAAAAATTAATAAATATTAGAATCCAACCAGACTAAAGTAATTACAAGAAGTAATACGTATAATAGTGTAAACATACCTACCCATTACTTTGGTTCAATTAATGTAGATTGATTCTTAAAATAATATCATTCATCTCTTATGAATGAAAAAACATGTTTCTAAACATAAAGACAATACTTATTTCAATACACATTTCCAAATTTTGAGAAGTAGCCCTAAAGAAAAGTAGCCCTAATGAGAAGTAGCCAAAATAACAGGTAGTCCATTAGCGACTCGGTTGCCATAATGAGAATTAGCCCTAATGCGCCTTGACCACTTGACCACGTAAAATAGTTTAATAATCAAATATTTACCATGGCCAAACTTTCTTTGACAATAAATGCTCTGTAAGTCACCGATGACAGCCGCGATTTACATTGTATCTAGATATCTAGATATCGGCAGCACACTAAGCCGTGCAAACTATAGGATATATATTAAGTCAACTGAAAGCGTTCGCGGAAGGCATGTACATACTTATCAGTTGCGGCTGTAAGCCACGCCTGTTTGCTGCGGCTGATAATATGTTTCCAGCTTCACAATCTTGACAATTGACTAAACGTGTTTTTATTTTATCGCGTTTAAATTCGACGGTAAAATCCGGCCTTACACGTGTAACTTTATTCAACTCGTCAATAAACAAATCCAGCGTACAAGCCATTGATAACCACATTAACCCGTAATCTCGCGAGTCTGAGATAATTCCGGCTGACAGGTTAATCTTCGGCATCGTTCCGGCTATCTGCTAATGACTGTAGTAATGCGGCACTATCAAGTCGAATTCTAATTTTAGCTGCCTTATTCATATCAACTAGTTAAATAATCTCCTAAACATTGCTTAACCAATCTTTTGATTAAGCTTTAAACATTGTTTAAAGATTTGTTATTCATAAAGTACATTTTGACAATGCTTAGTTAAATACTGTTTAACTTGGTAGGTTTTGGTAGAAATGTGGCTGTATGCGTATTTCTTTTGCTAAAAGTGAATTAAACAATTGTCATCCGTTGTCAACATCGTTGTTTCTGAATATGCTGTTGGATATTTATAACCTCTTGCTAAAGAGTATTTATATTCCTTGTCTATAACTATCTACCTGCTAATGTGCTGGACACTAGCTGGGCTGGACTTAACTTGTTGGCGTTTCTTAATAAATGTGATGTTAAAGTTCAGTATTACTCGTATTGTACTACAATAAAATTAAATTTATTAGAGTAAATAAAATTTGAGGTAACATAGTCACAAAACGTTTGAACTGATACACTGCATTTCAAAGATAATGTTTTTTAATGCATCAACATTATGTTACTAAGCTTAATATAAAAAGGTGTCATTTCTGTAATATTGTCCGCCGTATTGGTTCGAGTTCCTTTTTAGAATAGACCATCTACCTTCCTTGTTAGACAGCGCGTAAAAAGCGAGCATAGGCTTACCGTCACTAGCACCATGACAACTGACTAGGAGGTGAGTTTCGCAGCGACTCATCCGGATTGGTACCACCGCCTTAGCTAGTCCTGCCGCCATAACGTCAGCGCTTTCTGTTGAATTGTTCCGGTTCGTAGAATAAAGTAGCTGGTAAACCTACTTTTGCTCGGGGCTTAACATCCCAGGATCAGGTTGGAAACTCACCATTACCACTTTTAGTGTCTCTAGGCTGCGTGAAATTCTCACCATCAGAAAATCTGTCTACTTTTTTGCTTCCAATATCATAAATGATGCTCTGGAAAACTATTCGTTTCTTCATAGGAGTCATTGGCCATCTCCATAATAAAACATATTATTATAGCCTTATATTGTTTCAAAATCCAACATATTCCGTCCAAATTTGTTCAAACTTCAACGAAATCAAAATATTTCAATGCGTGTATTATAGAAAATTCATAAGAATACACAAATAAGCCATATTAAATGGCTATTTGTTGCATTTTGTCATTGCACATAAAATCAGCTGTTTGAAATTTACTCAGCCATTTTGTTAATTAAGGTTTTAAACAAGGGTCCGAGGTTGCTTAGAGTGACAGCTATTTAAGAGTATATTTAAACAAATGATTAACTTGGTAAAGCGTTTATGAATAAACATTTTTTTAAACATTATTTAAATTGGTGATTAAAAGTTAAACATCGTTTATGTATAAGCCTGTGGATGTTTCAGAGATTCAGAATTCGAATGTACATTCGAATTCGGTATTCTTTTTATTTTTTAATGTGTGTTTTCTTAGAACCTTTGATTGTATTGTTTTGTGTTTTTTATGTTTGAAGTCAAGTTTTTCCCCGTTCAGCCTAGATAAATTTTATAAGTAGCAACCCTATGATTAGGCAATAACTATGAATGAAAAAAAAACTTATTGGATAAAATTTTCAATGCCAAATGTGAGGCAAGTAGATACAAACGTACAACTTAATGGGAACAAGTTGGACCTTGTAGATTCTACTACGTTTTTAAGACTAACTATTGATAAAAAATTGCAATGGGGACCGCACGTTGATAAATTTGCAATTAGGTTAAGATCAGCACCGTATGCTGTTAAAAAATGAGACAATTAACTGATGTTGAAACCACTAGGATGGTTTATTTTAGTTATTTTCACAGCATCATGTATGGAATTCTTCTCTGGGGGAGCTCTGCCGAAGTAAATACTATCTTTATATTACAAAAGAGAGCCATAAGGGCAATTTATAAACTAGGCACAAGAGTTTCCCTGAGAGAAAAGTTCAAAGAAATCAAAATTCTAACTGTAGCATCCTAGTATATCTTTGAAAATTTAATGTATCTTCACAGAAATTCAAGTTCATTTAAAAGAAATTGTAACACTGTGTCAATACAAGGAATAAAAATAATCTTGCCGTGCATGTGTCTCGTCTCCACAGAGTAAGCTATTATTTCATGGGCCACTGTATATAGTTGTACAATAAACTTACCAATTATATGAAATAACTTCCAATTAATATATTTAAGAAATGTGTCAAATGTAAATTAAATGAAAAGTGTTATTATAATATTGCTAAATATTTAGCTGATAAGACGGCTTGGGATTAATTGCTCCTCATGCCAATCTCTTATAAATATAATGTATTATTACATTTATTATTGTAAACATATTTCAAAATAAGAAAAACAAGACAAACCCGCTGAGTTTCTTGCCGGATCTTCTCAGTGTGAGGCCGCGTTCCGATCCGGTGGCAGATTTATTACTGTATAGACGCGTGACAGGTGCCTCTTGTAGGTTTACGTGAAATAAAGATAATTTATTATTATTACCATTTATTAATATCGAAGCTCTACTGGGACCGGTCTATCATCACGGACAGGACTATTGTCGCCAATAAGCCTGACATCGTGTTGGTAGATCGGTTGGAGCGCCGGGCTTTTCTTGTTGATATCACTGTTCCAAGTGAAGTTAACCTCGTGAAAGATGAGAAGGAAAAATTATCAAAATACATAGACTTGGCTCACGAGGTGACCGACATGTGGAATGTTGATTCAACAACAATGGTCCCGATAGTCGTTTCAGTAAACGGTCTTATAGCGAAGAGGCTCGACCAATATCTTAAGAGACTCGCTCTTCAACCTTGGGTCAAGAGCCGGATTCAGAAGGCAGCAATTTTGGGTAGGGCCCGCATTGTGCGGAGATTCCTCAGTCTGTCTCCCTGACCACTGACGGTCTAGTTTTAAGACCACCGTCTTTGGGATACTATTTTTCATGTTTATATTTTTATTTTATTTTTTATTTTAAATGTATAAACTTAAAAAATATTACTGTATAGGCGCGTGACAGGTTGCCTCTTATAGGTTTACATGAAATAAAGATAATTTATTATTATTATTACTATCCATAATATCAGTATAGAATCGGTGGCCTAGCTATCTGTCGTCGAACTGGACTTCTTGAGGTCCCGGGTTCGATCCCCGGATCAGGCAGCAAAAAAAACAGAAATTGCATATTTCTAATTTTCTAATAAAAATAATGTTGCTTTGGTTTGGATATGTGCCCGTTTGGCGACAGGCACACCTATCACAATGTGGGACTTAGTGTCTTCGGCTAGTCGTGGGTGCCCTGATTGTGCCTCTATCTATCTTAGTATAATGTTTCTAACTACAAAATATCTGTCGCTATCACGGCTAAACTACGGGACCGATTTTGATAAAAAGTTAGTTGTATGTATGTCATTAAAACCCATGTTCAAACTAAGGCTACCTATTTTCCAAAACCCACGCCCAAAGCTATGATTGGGGATAACAAATTTGATATAAAAATTAAATAAAGAGGATGTCGCGATTACACTGCTCCTCACAAATATTTATACTATACTAGCTTTCCCGGCGAACTTCGTTCCACCCGTTCAGTTTGTACGGGAAATTATTTTTCCTAGTTTCCTCGCATTTTTTTTACCCTTTTTCTTATCTTTTAAACCTTCCCTGGACTTGAACAAATAATTCAAAGCCAAAATTAGCCAAATCGGTTCAGCCGTTTTCGAGTTTTAGCGAGACTAACGAACAGCAATTGATTTTTATATATATATATATATATATATAGATTATAAATCCTTGAAACTTATAAATCAACGAAACTTCATCAATTAATCTGATTCAGAATCTACAAGCTTTCTAGTCTATCAAAGCTCGGATTTCCCGAGTAGTGGATGTGTTCAAAACTGTCGAGGTACACAAGCATTGCTAAATAAACCGCAAATTCCTATTTCGGATGGAGGGATATTTACGATCTGTTTGTGTAATTGAATTCTCGTGTGACATGTTAATGTACACAGGATGTTTCTTAAGTGGTTAATGGTCTGAATATTCTTTACTGCTAGCTGATCCGACAGACGTCCTCCTCTCATAAATATACAGGGTGACTTTGAAAATATCACCCAAATTTTTATATAAGGAGGTAAAGGCGGTCGGTGGGAACTAGTTTTAAACTTAGTTTTCGCTATAACCATAAATATTCTATTTTGCATTGGATAAAAATTATAAATAGATTTTTTTTAATTTAATTAATTATATTATTGTTATGCTTGGGTTATTTACTTAGGTATACCTATTTATTTATTGTACATGATGTCTACCACTGTTTCATCACAAATTCTAATTTTTGGGATTGTCTGGAAGAAATCTGTGGACCTTAAGCTCACCTTTTGTGCATTTCCATATAGAAATATATATCACTGTCCATCTTTAATGTTAAAAATTGTGTACAATAAAGAATTAAGTTAATATTTTTTTAATTACTTCATAGATCGAAAATTTTAACGATTGCAAATCGTTTCTGTAAATTTGGCTAGTACTTTAAATGTATAGGGTCCTTCCAAAACAGGTGTTCAACATTTTTAAAGCCAGCTTTCTAGTAAAAGTCAAAGTTCAAAAATAACGTTACTAAAATGGTATCTATTTAGGTATTTATATGTATTGGAATCGCTCACTTACACCCATAACACAAGCATATAATTAGCTTACTTTGGGGTTAGATTCAATTTGCGTAACTTGTCCAGGGATATTTTTTTGTTGTTTTTCTCATAGGACCATATATAAAACAATTCAATTCATTTATTTGTAGAAGTAGGTATAGTCATAGGTCTTAAAGATTAAATTACTCCTGGCCTTTTCAACAAATAATTTCCTTTTAATTATTAATAAGGAATTATTTTTAGGAAGTAAGCTAATATTATTTGATACGTTATAAGCAAGACGACCCCAGTTCTTTAATTGAAGTCGGGCTAAAATTGAACCAATTTTAGCCCGACTTTATTCAACTTGATGCAGAAAACAGAACTTTTTCATTTCAGGCAGATTTGATGTGGACAGAATAAATGCGAGGTTAACTACCGGCCAGCCCCAGCTCATCCTTTATGTTATTATACATATATATTTTTCCTTAATCACTCTATCTATTAAAAAAACAACATCAAAATACGTTGAGTAGTTTTAAATATCTAAGCATACATAGGAACAGAGAGCGGGAAGCTTCTTTAACTTAGACTATGTTTCATATAAGTTGATTGTCTACTTTTAGAGAAAGTATGATTTTTTCAAATAAAAAGAATTGTTTTCTTAAAAACAATGTGTATGTATTTACTTTACAGTTTTAATTCAAACTTGCTACTTCAAAGTTACGCACTGACATAAAAAAAAACTTAGATAGTTTTTTTTAATCTCAGCGTCTTTAATTATTAACTATGTTTATAAACACGAACTAAATCTAGTTTTATTACATTTGCTTGTTTATATTTAATCCTGTAAAATAAGTGCTTCGCTTTCGCTTTTAATTTATCATTCGAACTGATAAAGACTGAAACTTAAGAAAATATGTCCAGACTTTTAAAATTTAAACGTCTTGAAAAAAGAGTGAGTAAAACTTAATACTTCGTACCATTCACCTACGATCCCTACTTCTTTTTTCATAGAGCTAGGAACAATTATGATTAGCTATTAGTAACAAAAATCTTAGTTTAATATCATTGATATAATAAAGTAAAAGTTTGACGGTCTGCCTGTTTCCGTTCAAGCCCCTGTATCGATTTTTATTAATTTTGTTACACATATAGTTAAAGATACAAGTATAAACAATACTTGTAATATTTAATACTACTTCTTTTTAAATTATCAACTTTAAAGGACTTAATAGGGGGATGAAAATTTGTTTGACAATCTACACTGGCGAAGTTGCTAAGGATTTGTTTATAGATGTTTTTAGAATTGAGAATACTGAATAAGAATGGTTTTAGAATTGAGAATACTGAATAAGACTTAATGTTTTTAGATTTGAGAATACTGATTAAGACTTAATGTTTTTAGAATTGAGAATACTGATTAAGACTTAATGTTTTTAAAATTGAGTATACCGAATAAGGTTTAATATTTTTAGAATTGAGAATACTGAATAAGACTAAATGTTTTTAGAATTAAGAACACTGAATAAGAGTTATTATTTATAGAATTGAGAATACTGATTAAGACTTAATGTTTTTAGAATTGAGAATACTGAATAAGACTTATTGTTTTTAGAATTGAGAATACTGAATAAGACTTAATGTTTTTAGATTTGAGAATACTGATTAAGACTTAATGTTTTTAGAATTGAGAATACTGATTAAGACTTAATGTTTTTAGAATTGAGAATACTGAATAAGACTTATTATTTTTAGAATTGAGAATGCTGAATAAGACTCACTTAATGTTTTTAGAATTGAGAATACTGAATAAGACTTATTGTTTTTAGAATTGAGAATACTAAATAAGACTTACGATTTCTAGAATTGAGAATTAAAGATGATAAAGGCGTTTTATGTGAAGGTACATAAAACCAGCCATCGCAGTCGTAACTTGAGTATCGGGGAATGTTTTCGCTGTCGGGATCTAGATTATGGTGTACCTTAATATATATCGTTTAATATATATTCACTTCCTTAGCTTTATTTTTTAATCAGATTATGTCGTTTGATATATATTCACTTACTTAGCTTTATTTTTAATTAGATTAGACACTTAGTTATTAGTTACTTTATGTATTAATGTAGAGCAGAGGTTCCCAAACTTATTTCATGTAACGCCCACTTTGAAAATCAGTTGTTTTGTAGCGCCCCCCCCCCCTCGTTTTTTTTGTCAATAACCTCAATAACATATTTGTTGCGCCTAGTTTAAAAAAAACATTTTTTTCAAGATTTATACCGCCCCCCTCTAGGCTTCCAGCGCCCACAAGGGGGCGTTATCGCCCACTTTGGGAAAGGCTGATGTAGAGCATTGTCTTTTTTTTAATGTAGTACTTTTTCCTTAAATTTATATTTAATTTTTCTGAATGCTGGTTGTTTGAAAGAATTGCTTATTAGCGATAAAACCGCCATTTGCATAATCTACTTGCTGTTGGAACAGTCGTAGTACTTTTAATACGTTTTTGTCGTACGATAAAGAGTTTTATTATTATTAATATGTTTTGTGTGTTAAGACAACAAACAAGTACACATGGTAAGAAACAACCGTAGCCGACACCATAGATGTTATAGATGCGTCGCTACCTGTACCCGGGAGCTAAGCCGAATACGCTAAGACTATCGACTTTCGTACCCACTTGATCAAAATAGCTCTTTGGTGACCGAAACTTAAAATACTAAATAATTCATAGTAAATTAATTTAAAATTCCGGACCAGTTGAACCAAAATTAGAAATCTTAGAAATGCTTCGTTCAACAAACCACGAACGACGGGACATTTGCTGGCTATCTGTGTAATTGAATACTGACGCGATTTGTAAATAGCACTGGTGAAGGCTCCATTGAAGCTTTTGTTTTCTAATTTCATCTTCTATTTATATGTATTATAATCGTTGACTAACACTAGCATACCACAATCATAACACGACTTTATATACAGAGAGATGTTTTTTTTAAATTTTTATCATTTGCAGATAGTTTATTTCAAATTTAAAATCAGCCATACCATAACAATTGTAAGTTGATAAATGTTTAAAAATGAAACAGCAAGGAAAATCTACATTCTAGGGTCTAGTTTTTTATCACTGTAGACAAACTATTGTAAAAAATTTGCTTTCAAAAACATCGTTGACATGTGTGTGTGTGTGTGTGGTGCGTGCGTGCGTGCGTGCGTGCGTGCGTGCGTGCGTGTGTGTGTGTACAATATAGTAGGCTATCTTTTGATTCAAACTTATCAAATTTCATCACAAAATGTTCAGAGGATATGAAAGCAATATTATAGTTAGCATAGACTTTCATTTATAATATTGGTACAGTTATAGGTATTAAGCTTGAACTTGATAAAAAAAGTTTCCATAGTCTCTACATGATAATATATTTTCTCAATTACCTAACCATGCAGTACT
>NJDC01003659.1:162396-186532 GCA_002245475.1 Calephelis virginiensis
ACCGCTAGACCACAGAGGTATATTATATAGATTATCATTTAACACGATACTGTTGGCATGTTTATAGCTGTTATTTATCTTAAAAAGCTAAATAAAGTGCTAAATTAGGAGAAAATTTGATTTGCTTACACTGCCACTTTTTTAATTATAAAGTCAAGTATCTTTACGTCCCATTACCGTAAAGTTAGGCACAACCAGGGCATCCACGACTAGCTGAAGGTACTAAGTTCCACAATGTGGTAGATGGCAAACCTATCGCCAACTGCACACAAATCCAAATCCGGGCAACGTTGCTTTTATTAGAAAATTGAAAATACATATTTTTTAATTTTTTAGTTCAAAACCTCAAGAAGTTAAGACCACTGCCAAAGTGCTAGACCATAGAGGTGATTACTTGCTGCTACTGTAAAAAAATCGTTAAATAACAAAGGTATATAAGCAATATAATATTTATTATGAATTTTGTTTCACGAAGTTTAAAATCGAAATCTATCGAATAAGCATAAATAAAAATAAACATAATTAAAAAAACGGACGTTATGACGACAGGAATAGTGCGGTGGTACCAATCCGGGCGAGTCGCTGCGAAACTCTACCACCTAGTAGGATGTCACGGTGTTAGTGACGGTAAGCCTATGCTCGCCTTTATCGAATTTTGTGCTACCTGGCAGGAAGGCAGATGGTTTATTCTGCAAAGGAGCCCGGACCAACACGGGGAAAAATCATGAAATAATGAACAAATTGCGTTCACCTTTCTTTCAATACCATCAAATTTCTCAAATTAAGCAAAACAAGCGGAAAAATCTAAAAGCGGAAAAAGATATTCAGAAGCAAGCGAAGCCACGTACAATCATTAACAGAAGTCTAATAGCGATTGGCTATGCATGGTTTTGGTAAATTTATTTCTCCAATTCAATGCAGAACTTGGAACAGACTGTTTTAATTGGGCTATTAGAGCTTTTGGCCAAATTGCGGCTATCTCCTTCAAGTGCGGCAAGCTCAAACTTCGTAATGGTGCAGTTAGTATCAGTAAGTTTCGGTAAGATAATATCTTTGGTTTTATAATTTACTTCATATTGATTTTATTGTGGCTACAATTTTTATGTAAAACGTTTTTTATTGTGGTAATTATGTAAAAAAATATTCGCCATGTAAATCTCAAAACTTGGTTTCTATTTTGCAATAAGTATTTTGTAAGTATAACAATCCTATTGAACAATTCCATTCAAATAAAATCTGGGCCAATGCACCTTCCTGAGTTAAATATTTAACTCTCAGTTAGTTTTTAAAGTTAAATGTAAAAATCCGAGATTTCACAGTTTAAACAGCTTAACGTATCAGGGCTATTTGCACATTCCTGGGTCAAGTGTTTTACTCTGACTTAGCATTCTAGATGCTAGGGTTTTATTCCTCAACATTCAATAGTTTAACTTATTATTAAATTTAACTTAACTACGTGCAACCGGTCCTTAGACAGTTTTCAAAGTATTGTATTGTCTAAACACTATTTCACTATTTGAATAACACACTATTTAAGCGTAATCATAAAACATTTTTAAGTTAATAAAAAAAATTCGCCCATATCCTCGAAAAGGTAGGCAGAGGCACAACCAGGGTACCCACGACCAGCCACTAAGTCCCACAATGTGATAGGTGGCAAGCCTATCGCCAATCGGGCACGTATCCAATCCCGGGCAACCTTTTATTTTATTAGAAAAATTGGAAAAACCAAATTTTCTTTTTGTTACCCGACCCGGGAATCGAACCCAGGACCTCATGCAGTCAAGTCCAACACCTGTACACGTTAGACTACAGAGACGAAGTTAATAACATTCTACTAAAGCGCATAAGCCAGTTTTCAGCTCCTCCTTTGTGGAAAACCTTTTGGTCTTAATTCTCCTGTGCTACGAATTTGAAATGTGAATAGAGGTTGTGTTTATTCTGCAATAATTTTCTATTATAAAGTAAAAAACAAAGTTTTTTTTTTAAATATTTGCACAGTTTTAATTTAATGTTATTTCTCTTTTCAACCGACGAAAAAAAGAGGAGGTTCTCAATTCAACCCGTTTGTTTTTGTTTGTATGTATGTTTCTTGATTATTCCGGTGTTTGTAAACGGATTTTCAAATTTTTTTTTTTAATTGAAAGCCTATACTTCCGCGGTGGTCCTATTACAATTTGGTCCAGGTCTACATTAGCATTCATGAGAAAACCACATATGGTTCAAATTTGAAGTCGGTTTTTTGCAGTTTTACTGCGTTTAAATTATTACATATTTTATTTTACATATTCAGCGATCGCAAATATCAAACGGGGTGCCATCAGTAATACAATGATCAACGTGATTTTAGTATATATCATTATTATAGGAGAAAACTTTAATATTCGGTAACGAGTTTTGCAGTTTTCTAGCCAAGGTAGCAAATTTTTACATACGTTGAAGTGACTTTCCGTGGTTAGTGTTGACAGTGCAAGATTTGCCTGTGGTAAAAGTTATCCTAAATGTTGACTAATTCTGCTATAAGCTATTACCATGCAATATTTCGTGAAAACACGTTGTGCAGTTTTTGTATTAAAAGAAAAAAGCCAAACAAACAAAAAAACAATTAACTCTTGGTTTGGGTTCTTTAACCTAAATACAATACATAGCAATCAATGTTGGACTTGACTGCAAAAGGTCCAGGGTTCGAATCCCGGGTCGGGCAACAAAAAGAAAATTGTGTTTTTCCAATTTTTCTAATAAAAAAATGTTGCTCGGGATTGGATACGTGCCCGGTTGGCGATAGGCTTGCCCATCTATCACATAGTGGGACTTAGTGTCTTCGGCTAGTTGTAGGTGCCTTAGTTGTGCCTCTGCCTAGCTTTTCGAGGATATGGGCGTAAAGATACTTTTTTTTTACTTATCTATTATTAGAATTTTATGTGAAACCAACTGTTGCCACCGAATTCGTATTTTAGATTGTACTTTTCGGTAATTATTGATGGTATTGTAAGATTTGCCTGCGGTAAAAGTCATCCACAGTTTTGTTTTAAAAAGAAAAAAGGCAATTAAACAAAAAAAAGTATTGACTCTTGGTTTGTTTTCTGTTGCCTAGATACAATACATAGCAATCGATGTTTTTAAAAACACTTATGTACATAGATACATAGTTGATGCTACTTATTTGGTTATTATTTCATTACATTATATTATAGCTGCAAAATCAAAAAATCTTTTCTAATACTCTAAAGTTCAGAAATATCAGGATAAATTACATAGTTTACTATACTAATTAATGTATACATAACCACCTTATTAATTTCATTTATTCGTGCATTAATTATTCAAACTTACGTAACTATTATTTATACTTACCTATCCAAATCAATTACAAACAGGATCAAAGTGCAGACACAGCCTATTTACAAATTCCCCACAAATTGTAAGCATATATTAAATCTAATTCAGCAACTCTAGCTTCATATTTTAATGTCCGAACTCAAAGATTATTCTAGCAATTTATAACTGTCAACAAGCTTTGAAATTTAAATGATATTATCAACTTGAAATTGAGCTTAATCACAAAGTAATATGAAACTCGACCTAAAGTGGAATAAATCACAACAGCTTAAATCGCTTTAACCACCTAATACAGCGGCCGCGTTTTCCCGCCACAATAAATTTCAGACAGGCTGGCGTTGATATTATTGAACAATTTATCAAAGTTGCCGCTCCCGACGATGCACTTACAAGCTTACTATTATTTATCTTCTCGTACGTTTACCACCTTTATAAATTTTACTCTAAAATCTATTCCTACTGACTTTGTAGCAGGCTTATTGTTTGGTTTATTTCTTGTTTAAAGTAAGGCCTGGTGCGTATTAGACTCTGACACTTAGTAGCTTACAATAGAGGTTTTAGAAAAAAAAAAACATTTTTAAGAAAGACACCAGAATAAACCTATTTCTGAGAACTCACGGAGCAGTTTATACCCGCGCCCGTGACGGTCGCGGAACTGCGGTTTTATTTCAAAGCTCACGAGACCGCTAGTTTGTGCGGTCACATAGCTGTCTCGGTCGAAATCTTCGCCCGCAAACTTGTACAATTCTACTGCGCCGCGGGAACCTCAAACAATCCCGGGCACTGCGGGTGTAAAACGCGTCCTGAAATGTTACTTTTTGCACATTATACAGAATCAGCGGGCCCGCAACCGCAGAGGGCGCGGTTAAAAACCGCACTGTGAGTTCTTAGGCTATTAATGCAAAATCTCTTGTTGGCCTTTACATTCAAATTTTAAACCTGAAAAAAATATTTGACAAATTTTTCCGCAACAATTTTCTATGTTTAGATTTGCATACAAACAGCAATATGTGTACGAGTATGTAACGATAGTTTCCATTTGATTTATGGCATTGGAAATTTTTCACACGTCCATTGATATAGTGCACTCTAAAAAGCTAAAACGTCAATGCAATTTTGTAACGTATTTGTCACAGGAGCTTCTAAATTATTGTTTTGTTTGTTAAATTACCAAGGCTTATCGCTGTATAGAAATTGTTTTTTTTTTTCTTTTTTTTTCCTACTGTTTTACCTGACAACGCATAACAATGGAGTGTCATAATTTTTTTATGTGATAGGTCAGCGAACAAGCATACGGGTCTTCTGATTATTAGTGACAATCGTGGCTTATGAACACCATAGATGTTACAGGTGCGTCACTGTCCTACGGCCAGGATGTTCGTTATTGGGCACGACTACTGGCTACCCTACACTCCGGATCGGAACATGATAAAGTAATTATAGTGAAAGGAATAGGGAAGGCGGTGGATTCCTAACCAGGCAAGTTGCAGCATGGCACTCTTACACCAGTGTTAATGTTGATTGTTTGCCAGTTTCTATGTGATACCCGAATGTATGTGATACACTCCATATTTATGTTTCGTTATTCAATTTAATAAGATAGCGAACAAATACACGGCTGATAACCTATATAAGAGATATCCTGTACACACCACAGATATTGCAGGTGCATTGTGGTCCTACGGCTGAGGTTTTGATTGTTTAGGTATATGGCGGTTACCCTAACCTTTGGACCAACATGATACTGTCATATTTGCGACAAGAACAGGCGAACTAATTAATCTTTGATAGCCAACTCACGAGCTGGTTGTGGTAGGTCTTATCCATACCGCAGAGCCGGACCTACACGGGGGTTTCTAATTTAGAACTGAATGCACCATAGACTCTGCGACATAATAATATTATGTGCCTCACAATTTTATTTCACAATTTCACAATTTTAATCGCCTCTGTGGTCTAGCGGTCCGGGTGTTGGACTTGACTGCATGAGGTCCTGGGTTCGAAGCCCGGATCGGCCAACAAAAAGAAAATTGGATTTTTCCAATTTTCTAATAAAAAAAATGTTGGTCGGGATTGGAAATGTGCCCGGTTGGCGATAGGCTTGCCACCTATCACATTGTGGGACTTAGTGTCTTCGGCTAGTCGTGGGTGCCTTGGTTGTACCTCTGCCTACCTCTTCGGGGATATGGGCGTGAAGATAGTTTTTTACAATTTTATTTTAATCACTAGTCTGTTTCACGAGAAGACTAATTATCACTAACAGCTGATGGTGGCGTTAAATCCATCACTGTAATTATACAGAATGTTCGTGAAAAAGAGCAGCTGATTAAAACGGACTTTATTTTAATAATAGTACGAATGTAATTACAGTTCAAGTTATTAAAAATATTATAAAGAAGCAGACGAATTGTAATTTCATTCATTTGGAAGTACTTCGCCTTAATGAAAAATGCAATATAGCGAACTCTCTAACATTTCGTACTATTGTCTTGCATTTACGAGGTCAAAAATGTCAAAGAAATGGAACAATGAGAAAAATTTAATAAAAAAATCTTTTAAATAAGCAACAATCTGGAAATGGTCTGAACATTTCACGTTTCACTTTAGTGCACTTATTTTACGTAATAATGCTATTACTTTTGAAACCTTATTTTACAAGCACTATTAACAATAAGCATATTATTGATTATTAAAATAAGAAAAATTAAAAAGTATCACACCGTACATATTTTTGACGAATTGTTACAATAATATTATTAGCCTTGGATTCATTGTAACTAATCCATAGTCTACCAAATTTCTCGTAGAAAAAGTAGTAATATCAGAAACTAAGTTCTCACAAAATCAGGTAAATACAGATAAATTAGGTAATATTGGCAACACATTGACAATTTAAATTTAACAATATGTCATTCGTAGAAAATAAAATAAAATATAAACAATTTTACTTTAGACTCAAAACAGAATCACAAAATTAGTTAAGATTTAACTTTTTATGTCTGGATGTGTATTACTTAAGATAAGTTCTGTTTAAGTAAAACTAGTATCTGCAGTTAGAAGAGTTTAATGACACGACTGCTGTTTTGCAAAAACATCAAAAGTCCTAGGTAGACCGCACTGAATATATTTTTTTACGATTATGAAAAGCGAACAAGCAGACAGATTTCCTGATGGTAAGAAATTCACGTAGTGACACCAAAGGTAGTAGTAATGGTGCATTGCCACCTTTGGTGTCTCTAAGGCACGGAACGTTAAGCTTCGAGTAAAAGTAAGTTTACCGGCTACTTTAAGTAAGTTTACAACAAGTGGTGGTATCAATCCGGGCGAGTCGCTACGAAACTCTACCACTTAGATGTCGCAGTGTTATGGACGGTAAGCCTATGCTCGATTTTTACGAGCTATCTGGCAGGAAGTCTTCTTCACTCTTTTGTCCCTCTTTTTTATGTCAGAATACAGTAAGCAAGCAGGTGTTTTTATAGCAAAGTAACAACGGTCGTATATAACATAGGTGTTATTGATGCTTCGCTATCTTAGGACCTGAATCTGGGCCTATCTGTGCAATTCTAGCGGTTCTCTAGTTTTATAAGTCTACTTGCTAACGCTTGACTTCTCTTGATATCTCAGATGATGTCACATTGCCACGGCACAACGCTGCGATGTGCGGCAATGCGGATTTTCACCTTGAAATATCACTGCACGGAGAGCGGGGGGATGTTCGAACGTGTGATTTTTGTGTAAAAGTCGAGGGTTTTCTGACCTGCATGTGCCCACCCGAACTCGGTGTTAGCACCCACGCGTGACTGAACACCGGCCGCAAAACTCACCCACCAAAAAAGACCTTAGAAGACCCCGTTACGTCTTATCGGATCCTCCGGACGCAATAACTGCGCCAAACGCAAGCCCTCCCAACACAAACTCTAAAGACCGTAAACTACACCATCGCCTTTCGGTGACGAAGACCTCTCTTACGCCCGGCACCTATCGCCGAGCGACGAGCTCTTATCCATCAAGTCCACCCAGTAACCAGAACGCAGCACCAAGTCGAGATACGGTCTTCCAGGAGACAGCCCTTGTTGCTGCCGTTGCTGAGAACATTCCAATCCATCTAAATAATGTTTCAGGCTAAGCACTCTGCTCGGCCTCAAAGCCCGGTGAAGTTGTAAAAACCGCGAGGTTGGCAACACATTAGTCATTCAAAAAAATAATTCAAATAAATATGTACTTGACAATTATACACTTTTTTACGCCTATTACGTCATTAATATCTAACGGCCATAGACACTTAAGCAAAGATTGTTTCTTTCTAGGCATATTAAATAATAAAAAAATATTAGTTATTTTCATTTACCAATTTCATAGACAGAAAATCAGAAGTGATATTATTTCCAATTCCAATCAAATGACATTCCGACGCAATTCAATTATAATAATAGTGAACATTTTAAACAGTTTCATATAACTGGATCAATAAATAACGTCTGCTCAATGTCAGCCAGTTCACGTAATTGCCACGGCGATTGCATTTTGTGTGCAACTCAGGTGTGGCGTGTAACGAGCGCTGTGTGATTTGCCAAAACATTATTAGTACTGCATGGTTAGGTAATTGAGAAAATATATGAAGTAGAGACTATGAAATCTTTTGTTATCAAGTTCAACCCTCAGTACCTAAATCTGTACCAGTATTATAAATTGAAGTCTATGCTGGTTATGCTGTTGCTTCCATATCTAACCTCTAAACAGGTTGTGAAATGTGTGAAATTTGATAAGTGTGAAGCAAAAGACCTGAATTCAAACATATCCTATTGGATTTGGTCACATAGCTAATAACCATCTCATCGACATACGCCTCTTAAAATTGCTTTCTGGAAAGTAATATTCTTCAAAAGAATCTCAGGTCAAAATATTTTAATATAATATTAATTTATTATTAATAAAATTATATATAATAGCACCCAGACGTAAAAACAGAGACATTCACTTTTGTGTATTTAATTTAATTAATACCAAGTTCCACCCTGCCTGCTCTTATGCCTGTCCCTCACTGGAATCGAACATACGTTTGTAGATGTTTGATCGCGCTAACGGTGATCGCCTACCCCTCGACTAACAAGGGTATCACAACATAGTATATAGTCGCTTCCTCTGTCCGTATGTCCCTGTGTATGTTTAAATCTTTAAAACTACGCAACAGATTTTGATTCAGTTTTTTTAATAGATAAAATCATTGAAGAGGAAGATTTCTATGTATATTTTATACCCGTGCAAAGCCAGGGCGGGTCGCTGGTATTAGATAAAACCGGTTTATAAAGGTTTACAAGTAACTATCCTCTCTTGCATCAAAGGATGCTTTGTATATCCAATCTCAAAGTTTTATGTGTAAAATGGGACAGGAAATTTTACCTACAAGGAAAGTAATTAAAATTTTCAGCTAAGTTAAACTTTCAGGTCTTCGCAGGTAAATACTAGTTATCAACAATAAATAGATGTATCTTAGAACTAGGTGTTACCCGCGGCTTTGCTCGCGTAGCAATTAATATATTTACTGACTAGCTGCTACCTGTGGCTTCGCCCGCGTTTTCACAGAAACCCGGTGTGCGATCGGGATTAAAAATAGCCTATATGTTAATCCAGGTCACAATCTATCTGTCTTCCAAATTTCAGACAAATCCGTTCAGCCATTCGAGCGTGAAAGAGTAACAAACATCCATACATCCATACTTACAAACTTTCGCATTTATAATATTAACAGGATTATAGCCCATTAATAAGGACTTTCATAGAAGCTTTTAATCCCTATTTCACCCCATAGTGGTAGAATATCTAGAAACACTTAAATACGTATCTACTAATTTTTAATGAGTAGCCCAAAAATAAACTTAAAAAAATCACGGTCTTCCATTTAAACTTTCAACCGCTATTTCACCCCTTTGTTGTATAATTTCGAAAATTCCGTCTTCAGTGGGTGTCTACTCAATAAAACGACACTACTCACCAAATTTCATGGCTGTAACTCTAACAGTTTTTGCTCGGCGATGATGGATCAGTCACCCAGGACATGCTATTTTATAAGTATAAATTGATACCTTTCACTGTCGGTCTTTGAAGGTAATTACTAGTTACCAACAATAAACAGACGTACTAGTGTACGTCTGTTTACCGGAATTTGTAATAAATAATAATAAATATCCCTAGACAAGTCACACAAATTGAATCAGACCCCAAAGTTAGGAAATTATATGCTTGTGTTATGGGTGTTAGTCAACGATACTAATATACAGAAATACTTAAATAGATACCAGAATATATGTAGTAAGCACCTAGACCCGGAAATACAGATATCTCAGTGTTCGTCACACAAATGCCTGCCCCCGTCGGGAATCGAACCCGAGCCCCGCGGTCGGTCGATGTATTTAGGCGAGTACGCTAGCTACTCGACCAATATGATGAAAACATGAGAAATATAATTTTTACAAGGTCTACTGGTCAGTAACTATTGTGTTAGTAACTAAGTGACTTTGTCTGCTTATTAAAGTTGTTAAGCAATAAAATAGCCAGCCAAAAAAGAGAATCATATTCTCTTAGGTAATACTTATACCATTAGTTTTAAGCCGACTCCCTTACTCCCTTTATTATTGGAATGAAGTTCCTTACGGTAGGGAGGTTGGAGGAGATAGGATATTGCTGCGCGACCAAACTGAAAAAATGTAATAGTAAAAACCGTAAGAAAAAGTGGGTGGAATAAAACCGTTAAATGAGACGTGCGCAGGCGCGACAGTCGTATACACAAGCAAATAGTGTATAATACTTTTCTTTTTCTCTCTCTCATTCCACCCCGTCTATGCCAAGTATATAAGTCTCATGAATTGTGTCGATTCTACATTAGTCGTGGGACACCAGGTAGGAACGAATCCTACCTGGTGTCCCACGACACCACATTTATATATTTTTTTTTAAATATACCGAGCACTGCAAAAGAAAATGGACAACATCTATTTATAACTCAAGAACGGCTGAACTGATTTGGCTGAAAATTTATGGGGAGGTTCGTACCAGGAAAAGGATATAGGATACTTTAATTCCTGTTCGATTGTGAGGAAACTGGTAAAAACGTTTCCCATACAAACTGAACTGGTGAAACGAAGCGGGAACAGCTAGTAAGTAGAAGAGCTAGTGGTTGGTAAGTACTCTACATTCCTAGGAAGGTTATCGGATACTTTTCATACCGCTCTCTAAAGCAGTTCCCCTTGGAGAGTGGTGAGGTCAAAATGTTCATTGGTCTTTAATTTATTAACGAGTACATTACATAAGACGCCAAGATTAATCAAACCCATACCATTCGTTTTAGGCAGACTCGGTTTTTTCTTTTGTAAAAAAATATTAAAAATATATACCGAGTACTGCAAAAGAAAATGAGATCGAAACTATCTCAGCGGTTTTGAAAATGGGAATGACAATAAACATTTTTACATTTGAAATATTAGTAGAGATAACCTAGTTTTATTTAGATTTAAATTTAAGGGAATATTTCTTTAAGATTTATAAAGCTTCTTACAGTCGCCTTTGTGGTCCTCTTTACAATACATTTTTCTAGCCAACCTGATTAAACCTACGACCTTTTTTATTTCAAGTAATCTTATAATTTCTATTTTTCATTACTTTTGAATCTTTCATTTTTATTAAGTTCTATTATAAATTTTGCCTTGTTTAAGACAAAGGAAGACAAGGAATAGACACATTCACCATATCAAATATGATAAAAAAAACTTAAGGAAACAATGACTAAAAGTTAAATAAACTAAAATAGCAAAAACAGTGGACAAGTAATGCAAGTTGGATTCGTTCAGAAATAGTATTTTTTAGTAAAAAATGCAGACTACAATTTAAGAAGTATATAACTATAATTTGTCACCAGCAAAAAATATTTTGTTCTAGCTATTGCCCGCAGCGTTGCCCGCTTTTTTTAATGACTAATTTGTTGCTAATTTCGCGATTTTTATAACTTCACCTAGCTTTAAGCGTTGCCCGCGTGGTTAATGGTCCTACGTTAACTTGTTTTCGATATAAAAACTATCCTATTTGTAAATCCAAGTTACCTACTGCTCAAGTTCATGAAAATCGGTTAAGCAGTTTTAACGTGAAAGAATAACAAACAAACACGCAAACTTTCGCATTTCTAACATTATTAGGATTTCGTAGTAATTGCGGAAATTACAAAGTTTATACACGGTACTTCAAAATGTGACAGCTCCAAAACTGGTTACCATGTTTTAACAGACTTATTAGACTATTATCGCCTCTGTGGTCTAGCAGTTCAGGTGTTAGACTTGACTACATGAGGTCCCGGGTACGAATCCCGGATCGGGCAATAAAAAGAAAATTGGATTTTTCCAATTTTCTAATAAAAAAAAATGTTGGTTGGAATTGGAAATGTGCCCTGTTGGCGATTGGCTTGCCACCTATCGCATTGTGGGACTAAGTGTCTTCGGCTAGTCGTGGGTGCCTTGGTTGTACCTCTATCTACCTCTTCGGGGATATGGGCGTGAAGATACTTTTTTCTTTTTTTTTTAGTAAGGAGATGCTTTTAGGAATATTCAACAATCAAAGTAGTTTTGCTATTGGTTTGGATAAAAACCAATAGCAAAACTATCACGCAGCAAAACACTTTTGTAAGGAACCTAAAACTAAGGAATAAAGAAGTAAACCAGTTTATTTCATTAATTTATTATAAAAAATACAATATCGTTAGATAACAAAATGCTTCCAAGTTTAGCGCTCCTTTGCCAGGAACATTTGCATATTACCTTGATCTAAAGTAAAATATTGGATATGTCTAATAGTGAAACCCATTAAGTTGTAATCCATATTTTTAAAGAAAGAAACACTTGTACTGTTTTACTTATCACTTATAATTTATTACTTTGTAATTAGTAGCCTACCGGTTTCGCTTATACAGCATCATCAGGGCTAAATCTTAAGTTTTAAGTTTAAGTAATATAATTATTACTTTGTATTACTTTGTACACACACTGTATTACTGTATTACTTTGTACTTTGTATTACTTTGTACATAATTTATTACTTTGTAATTAGTAGCCTACCGGTTTCGCTTATACAGCATCATCAGGGCTAAAACTTAAGTTTTAAGTTTAAGTTTTAACCCTGATGATGCTGTATAAGCGAAAGTAATAAATTATAAGTGATAAGTAAAACAGTACAAGTGTTTCTTTCTTTAAAAATATGAATATTTGGAAGTTTTACCAAGCGCCGACGATGGAAAATATCAAATAAAGTTGTAATCCGTTGCTCACATTAACCTCCGGTTTCCGGCAAGCCAATCAAATTTAATCTAAGATTTATCTCTTCTTAACTTAACTTTACCATGAGTTCGGTTCATAAATCTAAACTGAACTAAGTTTTAGGACCTGTTTGGTTCGGTTCAGTTTAGAACTCTAAACCGAACTCAGGTGAAACAGCTGCTATGAAGAAAGAAATCGTAGATTAAAATTGCCTGTTTTTTAAATTCATGATTTTAAAACTAAAAATGTTTACGTTGCTATACATTTTACTGGTAATAGAGGAGTACAGTAACTTTCTCGTTTAGGGATCCACCGCCTTTTTTTATTGCTGCTGCCGGTCCGGAAGGTAGGGTAGACGGTAGACTTGCACAAGATAGCGTCGCACCTGTAACATCTTAGTTTCTTTAGACCACGGTTGTTTCTTACCATAAGAAGAGCCGCGTGCTTGTTCGCTAAACTATAACAAAAAACATAACCCTAAACGGGAAAAGGGGATCATATAAATTTGTCGTATTTGCGTATGTTTATACCTGTGTGTGGTGTCATAGCTTCAAAACCCATGGAACCGATTTCAATTTATATTTTTACTAACGCCATTTAGATGTTTCTTATCTACATTACGAATAGGTTTTATGGGACATTATTGAATTTTTAAGCTATTGCATAGCTTCTATGGCGTGCCTTGAGCGTGGAGACTAAATCGTTTAATAACTTTTTGATCACGCTTGTCTCTTTGGTTCAGCAGCTTGCCTCTAGGTGGCATTGGTTGTATGAGCGTTACTGCGCAAGCGTAATACTCCTCTTCGCCCCGCAACCGGTAACTCATGCCTGCTTATACAATAGATTTCCGTGGCAGTCTCCGAGTGCCACACGTCTTTTTTTATTTTATGATTATTGTAGTGAAGGCAAATAGATAAGCATATTTTTTAATGGTACAAAACACCCGTCGATTATATAAAAAAAGATGTCATGGACACGTAAGTAAAATAATTCAGTCAACTAGACTTGTAGATAATTATAATAAACAATTCAAGATATTCATAAACAAATATTTTCGATTAAATAACGCCTTTTCTATACTTCTTTGCTTGACTGTTCTAACAAATTGGCGTGATGATATTTCAAAGATCAATCTGAGATACAAGGATCGGTTATCTGCAATCTTCCATCCAAATCTTTTATGATAGGAGACTCTCTTTTCATATATTCAAGAATAACAACGTTGTCTACTCCTATTATTTCGACGTTACGCCTGTTATTTGATATCATCTGGAAACAAAATAAAAGTCATTAGATGTTATTTTAGTCAATTTATACTTTATAGAAGACAAAGATGGTTCTTTGTTAGATGTATAAATAAAAATCTATGCACTTATCACAAAAATTTAATCTGATCCCACAGTTAGCAAATTATAAGCTTTTGTTAGTTGAGTTTTTTTTATATATATACAAGCGGAGGCAAACGAGCAAGTGGGTCACCTGATGGAAAGTGATCACCGCCACCCACGGACAACCGCAACACAAGGAGTATCACAGATGCGTTGCCGACCTTTTAGGAATGAATACGCTCTCTTCTTGAAGGTCCCTAAGTCAAAATTGTTTGGGAGTACCGCCCTCGGTAACTGATTCCACAAAGTGGTACCAATCCCGGCGAGTCGCTGCAAAATTCTAGGATGTCACGGTGCCAGTGACGGAAAGCTTATGCTCGCCTTTTACAAGCTGCCTGGCAGGAAGACAGATGGTCTATTCTGCAAAGCAACCTGAACCATCACTTGGAGAAAGGGGAGTTAGGGTATTAGTTAACGATACCAATACATATAAGTAATAACTAAGATGCCAGTAAAAAAATAATAAACACTCAGACCCAGAAAGGCAAAAATTTTATTACCCAAAAACTTAAGCACTCATTCAACACATGTCTTACTAAACACTGTCTAAAATTGGATTCTCTACCAACGATATGTTGCCACGTTATCCATGTGTATCATTATTTTATTATTTTTTTTGTTATATTTGTCTATTTTTTTTGTAATAAGGCGGCACATGGTCATCTCACAAATGTCTGTCTCTGTCGGGAATCGGACTCGAGCCTAGCAGTTAGTCAGTGGAATTAGACGTGTACGCTAACCCCTCGACCAACGAGGCGGATTATGATGAACTCGCGTAATAATTGAAGCGATAGGTAGGTTATGTATTATACAGTATTACAACTTTGTTGCAAGGACCTCAGTCACATATATAGACTACATAAACAAGTGACTAAATTTTACGTGCTTTGACTTCATTAAGTAATTTCAATTTAGGAGACATTATTACTTCACTAACCATACATATTTAACTTTTTTTATGGTTTTGTAAGGCAAGTTGAGAACAGTACTCCATATGAGGCCAAATTTGCGCTTTGTATAGTTTACAACTATACAAAGCGCGATGTTTTTATGATATTGTAAGGCAGATGGATTTCCTGATGGCAAGAAATTCACGCCGCCTACAGACCCTACCGGAACCCGTTACCCTCCGAACCGGAACACGTCATGACATTATGGCAGCAGGAATAGGTAAGACGATGGTACCAATCCGGGTGAGTCGCTGCAAAACTCTACCACCTAGTCAGATGTCACGGTGTTAGTGACGTTAAGCCTATGCTCGCCATTTACGAGCTGCCTGGCAGGCAACGTGGGATAAATTTTGTTATGCCCTTAATCTGATATACTCGTATACCAAATCTACGACAGCACAAATTTAGTGTCCCCCATCAGACTGCGAGTGTGCAACATACGCTTAGATAACAGCTTTATTAAAACATATAAAATAAAATATTTCCCGAAAAATATTTCCAATCGCACTAATTGATTTTGATATAGAGTGCGATCAGAAATATTTATAAACATTTCTATCTAATAAATTATGATATTGTAAATGTTAATAAAAATAACAATTATAAGTACTGATCATATTTAAGAGTGAAATTGGTTGGATTAAGTGCATTGTAAAAAAGTATATTGGTTATTTAAAAACATAAGTAATATTTTCATAACCTTATTGTCGTTGTCATCGTTTTTATTACCAACCAATTCCGTCAAGCCAGTTTGTTTTAAATGTATTAAAAGTGGGAAAACGTGAATGAAGTCTGTTACAAAGCCCCGTACAGTTAATGCAAATTACATTTCGCTTACTAAACTATGTAAATCCACTTTTTAATTAATCATAGTGATTATGGGCAATAATAATTACTAGCCATTTTGTCGGTCGACGAATTAATAAAATGTCTAACTCAACCGATCACGTGCATAGCTTGCATTCAATTCCCAACAAAACGAATAGAATATTGAAGAACGGTATAAAGATTTTTAATAATAATTAATAATTTGGGTAATTTTCTGAAGCGTTCAATTTTATCATTAACTTGTCAAAATAGAAAGAGTCTGGTAACTAACGGATAGTTTTAAAAACCCAAAAAGATTTTGATCCCATTTTCATCTTTTGATATATATTTTAAACCTAAAATCTAAACTACTTATCATCATACTCATAGTCGTGTCACTCTAACTCTTAATAACTATTACTATTTATAGAAATAAATCACTCTTAGTGATTTACTTATTGCTTAAAATAAGCTCTCCAATGTCGTAAATTATTTATGTTTGTGTTTTTCTACACATTGAAAGTATAGGTCTACCGTTTTCCTTAGCAATTAGTTTTAAGCCTTTTTCTAAAACCATGTAGTATATTAATCTATATTAATTAACAAACCAGTTGATTAACAAAGTCACAAAACCTCAACGAAATGTTTATTACTGACCTCATCGCGTTGGAGACAAAAATATGTAACAGATGTTAGGGAAATTTGGTCCAATTTAATGTACCAACAAGAGAAACTCCATTAGAGTCAATTTAATGAACCATTGAGGTTAAATTTATATCTCTATGTGTATTATTTTTGGCAACTTTATGGGGGAGTATAAGGTAAATAAGGTGGATGTCCCGATGGCGATAGCATCATCTATAGACACCTTGTTGGACACCCGCTTAGTAGAATATACCGTCTATCCGTCTACCCAGCAGCTCGTAAGAGGTGAGAAAAAGTTAAATAAGTGAGGATAGGAGAACAGGTTAACCAATAAGACCACTGGTGGTAGAGTGGTGTAAAGTAATTTGCTCGGGAAGAATCGACCGCCTTACCAACTCCTGTCGCTATAGCTCTGCCATGTTAAAGTCTTGAAAGTAAAGGAGCCAGTAGACTTGTACAATATGCCTTCCATCCCATCCCAGAACAGCGACGTACCTGTGACTATGGTATCTAAGACATATAATAGACTAGCGGCCCGGTACATGCTTCGTTACGAATAAACTGCTTTAATCGAAGCACGTCCAAAAAGTAATGACTGCATGAATGACATAACACAACAAAACAAAAAAGAAAAAAAAACAACTAAAAAGGTTTCAATATGAGAGCACAATCCTCATTTGAGTTTCAGTTTAACTGAAAAATACTTATTAACAAAATGATCTGCTATTTATTGAAGTCATTTGTTATAAAAAATGTGATAAATGAAGAACCGCTCCACCGATTTTATGCAAACTTCATATAAACCATCCACCAAGTAATCCGAACAAGCCCTATTGGTTTGGATAGGTGAGCCCGTTTTTGAGTTATAAAATTACAACGAAAAGTTGCTTTGATTTTTATATATAAAGATAAAATATGATTAGAGACAACTGCTTCTGCTTCTTCGTTTCTGATTGTTCGCTGACCTCTATCATAAAAAAACCTGATCGGGATTAAGACACGTATTGGCTAATAAGCTACCTTTTTTCCTTTGCGGAACATAGTAGTAAGCACTAACTTACGACACAGAAATAGGTAAGGTGGTAAAGTCAATCTGGGCGAGCTGCTATATACTTTACCACCTAGAAACTGAGTTGTATTTATACTACTAGGACAAATAACTTTGGGTGAAAACAACAATCTTTTGGAATTAAAAAAAAACAAGACAGCGTTGTATTTAACTTTTACAAGTCCAATATTCACTGGCTTTCCTGGAACTCTTACGTGCGTGTAAACAACTCATAATTTCGTAGACACAACCACAAAGGGTATATTGTTAAAAGATTTTGAGAACTCGTATTTGCATCATGATACCTCTTATTACTATTTCAGTGTAAGTGTAAAAATAAAGGGTTCTGTTGGTTTCGGTCATGAAAAATTGACCCAGGGAGACCGAAGTTGATATTCCATGATCAAATCCGAATGTAATATCTTCAGTCTCCAAGAATTGCTATGTTTGTATGAAAGGTGGTGAAAAACAGTCAGGTCTACAGGAATCGTGACAATTGGTACTCGATACTACGCGATACACGGTAGACGATAAAACCACCTCTTTTTCAAATTTCGTGACATCAATTTGAAGGAAGGCAAACTAACTTTAGCAAGAGAATTATTAGCTATTTCATTCTTAAGTATCTGTTTCTAATTGCGACAAGTATCTCCCCCTATTAGAAAATACGTCAGCTTATTTGTTTAACTAAATATTGTACAACAAAAAAAAAGACGAAAATCGACATTCCCCGAAATCTGTTCATAAGATTAGGAGGAGCACGCACGCACACACACATACACACGCAGAGAAAAAAGTCTCTGAACACTGCATGAAATTAATACTTTTAAATTGCGTCAAAGTGGGTGAGGGGTATGTATTTGATCAGTATAATTATTTTTGTTTCTACGTGCAACGCAAACTTACAGTATAGCCTCCCCCACCGTTGGCAATGAAGTCCTGAGATACTACTTTGTAATATCTGTCAAGCACCAACGGTTCATATCTTGGGACATCACAGACTATGCAGCGAACGGTTACATTTATGACTCTGCTTCCTAGGGGGTTTGAACCGTCCATTACGATACGCATTCCTGCAATTTTGAAACGTTATTGTATAATACAACAATAACAACAACAACCACGAAAACAACAACAACAGACAATTTTTAATGTTGATTGAATTTATACCATCATTCGTCAACACTTCGCCTATACGATCTATACTAATATTATAAAGAAAGATGTGATTTTTGTTTGTTTGTTTGTTTTAAATGTATAGGTATTGAAACTACTGGACCGATTTCAAAAAATATTTCACCTTTAGAATGCTACATTATCCCTGAGTGACATAGGCTTTGTTTTATCAAAATCGATGTAGTAGAAGCCAAGTTACGCAGGCAAAGATGTGTGAAACTGCTAATATGAGATAAGTTTCTAATCTTTATAACTGTAAATTAGTATCTGTTTTACTTCGCATCAAGCGAGAACGGGTGAGGATTTGATAGTTAAATGTGCTCCCCACACATACTCATACACATGTATTCACATACATACTCCCCAGGCACCTACATCTATCCAAATTAGCATTGTATATCATAGTAAAAAGTAGCCTGTTTTTAAACTCGTCTTTTTTCAAATACAAATCAATTTTCATCGAAATTGGTCCATGGTTTAGCTATAAAAGCGTATCGGATAGACAGACAGACTATGAGTATGAATACTGAGTACTGAGACTCTCAATCTCAATGATTTCAAGAATATTTTATAGGGTTACATGTATAATATATATTCTCAATTACCTAACCATGCAGTACTAATAATGTTTTGGCAAAACGCACAGCCCTCTTACTCGATACACCTGACTTGCATACAAAATGCAATCGCCGCGGCAATTACCTGAACAGGCTGTCATTGAGCCGCCATTATTTATTGATTCAGTTATATGAAACTGTGTATACTCTATTATTATAATTGGATTCCATCACAGTGTTATATGATTGGAATTGGAAATGTTATGTTAGATCCACCATGCATGCGCGTTTCCGTTACTAAATCCTATTTCGAAATTGCAAACGCAGTGAATTTATACATTCATAAGTGATGCTAAAACTTCGGACCCTTTTTAAGAAAATTGCGAGAACGCAGGAGTATGAAATTTGGCACATTATTGTTTCTGTGTAGGAGAAGAGCAGAACGCTAATATTTTTAATAGTAATGCTTATAAAGTACATTAAATCAATTAATAAAACACATTACCAAGAATTTGACACACACAAACAAATATATTGATGATTACAATAAAAGATCACAGATGGCATACTAAAAGTTTGGAAACAAAGTAGTTGGTCTTGAGAAATGAAGATGGCATTCATATCAACAAGATATTAAAATTTATTAGGGTCGAATTTCGACCAATAGGCAACCACTAGTTTATAAAAATCGTTGGATATGCCACATGAGTTTAAAAATGTTCCGTACAGTAGGGTTATTCTTGAAACTTTCTTTCTAGGATCTCAATATCACACGAATTGTAAATTGGAATCGTTAGAATCTATACTTGTTATCGTCGGCACTTGGTGGAATTCCATTGTATACACACTTTTTTGATAAGTATAAATATTTACTGCAAAAAAAGTGTGTAATTGGAATCGTTTTAAGTACTTTCGAACACATTATTATTAACATTAGCGGATTATTAACATTAAGTTACAAACAAATTCAATGAATCCCATAAAACAATTTGTTTACTATTAAATAAATGGTTAGAGTGTTGGCCAGTATTGTATTCATGAGTACCTTAAATGACATACTCGATTCCAATTTCAAATATTGCATGAATCGGGGTTAAAGTATAACCCTACAGATTTTATGCGTTTCGAAATTCCGCAAGCGGGCCAGAATGTTTGGAACCGCGTTACAAGTAAAGCCATTTCGAACGCAACTCCTCCATACATTTCGTTCTTCACACGTTCCGAAATTCCGACGGAATGACAGCAGTGCTGCCAATTTAGCTACATTAAAATATCAAAATTTAGCCACAATTTTAACGAACATTATTAAATATTTATAATAAAACTAGCTACCCGGCAATCTTCATCCCACCTTTTTCCTAGTTTCCTCGCCGTTTTTACCTTTTTCTTATTTTAAGCTTTCCCTAGACTTAAAACAAATATTTCAAAACCAAAATTAGCTAAATCGGTTCAGCCGTTTTCGAGTTTTAGCGAGACTAACAAACAGCAATTTTTTTTATATGTACGAGTAATGAAACAAAATTTGTTCAATATTTTATTTTATACACAAATGACAATATAAATTATAAACATAGTTTGCCATTTTAGGTGACCCAGAAAATTGTTTTCTTAAGTGTGTTCTCAATTTCTAGCACCGTTCAATTTCAATTCAAAGCTCAGAATTCCGAATTGGAAAAAAACGAATAAGTGTAAAAAAAAGACGTATGACACTCGGAGACTGCCGCGGTAAAACCATTGGATAAGCAGATATGAGTCACCAGATTGCGAGGCAAAGAGGGCGATTACGCATGAGCAGTAACGCTAACTAATGCAGAGGCAAGTTGCTGAACTAAAGAGACAAGCATGATCAAAAAGTCATTAAAAGTTCTACTATTCATCGATAGATGGCAAAACTAAAAAGTATCACCGCTGTGCCGGTCGGAGTGGAAAGTGTTACGTTATTTTACATTACGGAATTACTGGATTCGGTTTCCACACTCAAGGCCCGCGATAGAAGCTATGCAATAGCTTAAAAAATTGCTTCGAAATTTCGAAAAGAAATTGTAATTCCTTCATCTAAGATATAATCTTGGATAGATATCAGATGTTTATCCTGATGTTTAGAAATTTACGCTGTGCATGTAGCACTAAAGATGGTAATGTTGCGTTGCTACCTGAGACCGTGATGTAAGGCCTCGAGCAAAAGTAAGTTTATCGGCTAGCACTGACACTATAGCGGCTGGAATAGGCAAGGCGGTGTTACCAATAAGTATGGAAGTACCAATATCCCTACGTTAAATAAGTCAGTCAAATTAATGTTTGTATATAATGTCAGAACGGGTCCCACTCTGCAGTATATGTATATACAGAAAGCATGACTCTCAAAGAGTAAGACTCGCCAAAACCAGTATTAAAACCACGTCATGATTACTATTTAAGTTTCGCTCATTGCTAATGAGCCTTTGGTACACAACCTAAAATTCAAATTTCCTTGCATTTTGATTATCAGTGCGTCTTCAATCTTCTATATATTAATACGTAATGCCAAAACTGTGGACCCCTTTTAGCGAAAATTGCGCGGACGCAGGAGCATAAAATTTGGCACACTTATAGTTTATGTGTAAGAGAAGTGCAGAACGCTAATATTTTTTCATAATGTTTATAGAGTACACTAAATCAATAAATAAAATATTATCCACACTACCATGCATTTGACACACACAAACAAATATATTGATGATAACGATAAAAAACCACAGATGGCGCACGATACAGTTTGGAATCAAAGTAGTTGGTCTTGAGAAATGAAAAAGGCGTTCTTATCAAAAAGTTCGACTTCTCTTTTGTTTCATAAAAGCTAGTTATATAGTTTAATATGAACGTCAATCATGCTTTGAACGTTATATTAAATTAATTCTGCTTAAATCTCTAGGTCTACATTGTTATTCGTATGTTAATTCGTCTTTGTATATGTAGCTTTCTCAGGTTAATCCTGGATTAATTGGATTAATTCTAAATTAATCGGAAACCACTTCAAACATCTGTTGTGAACTTAGCAGCATCTTACGGTCAATATTAATAACATTTCTACAGATAAAGATAAGCTTACAGTTTTGGTGTTAAAATATTTTGTTATTTGTTGAAATATAACAGTGTTTGCCGGGTTACTAATCAAAAGTAGCCCTATGCTTTGTTTTGAGTAGATTATTATTATAGGCTGTTATACGCCTGGTTATATCGTAGAAGACCTGTATTTTGTTTACATATATTCACGCAAAATCCCTAACGAGGCAGGCAGAGAGTATCAAGTGCCAAACTTTACGATCCTACAGACCTGCCTGGCTTCCTTAACGTTTAATACCCTTTTCATACAAACACGCTGATATGATAATGGAATATTATCCTTGGTCTACCCAGGTACCTACATCCATCTACATTCGCATTGTATATTTGTTTTGTCAATCATTAATTTTTTTAAGAGTTCAAACCAGCGAAGCATGCCTTTTCTTATTTTAATATCAACACTTTCTCGGATCTCACTGTTACGAATGAGGTCGAACAACCCAACTCTTGCTTCCATCAACAACGTTGTCATAAGTACAGAAATGTAATGTAATATAAAATGTAGCGAAAAACAACACTAGGTATACAAATTTGATCAAATCAAATTGAGCAAATCCTAAAACACGATATATTAAAAAAAAGACGGGTTGCACTCCGGGAGTGCCGGTAGTAGTAAAAACTTGAATATTAACGTTGTGCATTTTTGATATTTTGGAATAGTTAGGGAATAATTTTGCAATAATTGCTTTAATTTTCAGTATGAAAGTACTATCACTTATGTGGTAAAATACAATATTAATTTATTGCGCTAACATGACGTCAACATGAACATTCGCGCAAGTGCCCTGAACCGTCTTATTCGCGCAAGCGCCCTGCGCAGTCTTACGTATTTTCCGTCAGGTCACGTGTCCTGACGCGAGTTTAGAAGTTTTTACGCAATCCAAAAAAAATTGCGCAACGAAGTTTTCATTTCAAAAAGTATCTTCACACATAACCCCGAAGAGGTAAGCATGGGCACAACCAGGGTACCAACGACAGCAGCATGGGGTCACACCATGCTATGCTGCCTCACGTCCCGGGCTGCTTTTTAAGTCAACTGACACCCCGATCATTTGACTCACAGCCCCAACCCCCTTTTAGTCGAGGCAGAGGATACCGTAGCCCTATTCGTCGCCCGATACTACAGGGCCCAAGGTGGCAAGCCTAACGTCTACTAGGCACATATCACGGCCAAAATTTTATTATGTAAATTGAATATACACATTTTATTTTACTATATTTTTTATTAATCCAGAGATTGATATAGAAGCAAGCATTTATGTTTAAAACTAATTTATTAGCATCAAGTAATTACTCTATTTCGTGAAATTGGCGTTGAAAAAAAATTAATTAAAAATATAGTCATAAAATCTCCATAATCTGATCTATTGACTAATCTGATCAAATTCGCATTGAGTCGCTAGTTGCTAGCGGTTGGTGAATGAGACTCTCTTTGGAGAAGGCTTATCTCTACTGGATGTCCTCGCCTGATGATTATGATGATGATTTTTATGTAGATTCTATACTTCTTATCGTCGGTGCTTGGTGGAATTCCATTCTTGATGCAATTTATTTAGAAACACTTGTACATTCCACAATATATTTTTATTTTTTTTATTTTTAAGGTTTACCCAACCGGTTTCGCTATATTGATATTATATATATAATTTTTATGTATTATGATCGTTGACTAGCACCAATCACATAAGTATATAATTTGCTTATTATAGTCTTGGATCATTATGTGAAAATTGTCCAGGGAATATATCTTTAACACAAGGTGAAAATAAGTATTAAAAATAGTACGGGATGGACCAAGTAGACAAGTTTTCTAATATTAAACCGCCTC